>CAUYQG010144569.1:0-60555 GCA_963574415.1 Tarsius wallacei | reverse complement strand
CAGTAGTGGGAAACTGTCAGGGGAGGGGGGGTGGGATTGGCAGCTGAGGGAAACTGCCAGGGGAGGGAGGGGCATACCTTATCAACAAGGGTACCTGCAAAATCAACATTTGTATACCCAACCCTGAATTGTAACCCACATCTTTAAAAAAAAAAAGTGTCTTCCCTGTTCTAAGATCTATTACAATTCTATCACATTTCTAGACTTTGAAAGATGTTCCAACATATACGTAGGTATCCGTTTTTTTATAAAAGTATACAGCAGATCAGTGCTACAGGAGGGCACCGTCTGAGCCAGCAAATAATCATGAAGTATCTATTCTCTGTGAATATGCAGAGGACAATCTGCCCTAGAGAGGAAGATCCGTTGGCTGATGGCTGGAGACGTTCTTGCCAGATCTTGGCCCGGGCTCCATGAAGTTGCTTAGCCCAGCTCACCAGCTGGTTCACGCCGTGTCAACGTTCCTGGTAGGGGGCGGTGAAGGATGCCAAAATATTTATGGGCTTAAATATTTACTCCTTAAACCTGCTTGGTTGAAAACCTGATAAATATTCACAATCAGTGTGGACTTTTAGAGTGTGTGTGTGTGTGTGTGTGTGTGTGTGTGGTGGTGGTGGGGGTGCAAGTGTGCCAGAGTTTAAGGAAGAAAATGAGAAATAATCTTTAGAATCTCTTACTCTTTAGGTGCTAAAAAAAAAAAAGGGAATGCTTTACTTTAATATTCTGTTCATGATTGTTCCAGTCTCTCTGAAGCTATTACCTTGCTTGGGGATCCTCAACGTTTAGTGTTTCATTTATTCCTTATAAATTATGGAATGTTAGAACTGACAGAAACATGATAGGTCATCTTGAAGGACACTCCTATTGCTTTATTCTCATATTTATATTTATATTTATTTTATTTTATTTTTTGAGTCAGTGTCTCACTGTTGCCCAGGCTGGAGAGCAGTGGCACGCTCACGGCCACTGTAGCCTCAACCTGCTGGGCTCAGAAGATCCTTCCGCCTCAGCCTTCCAAGTAGCTGTAACCACAGGTGCATGCCATCACACCCAGCTAATTTTTTGATTTATTGTAGAGACGAGGTCTCACTAAGTGTGCCCAGGCGGGTCTCAAACTCGTGGGCTCAGGCCATCCTCCCACCTCTGCCTCCCAAAATGCTGGGTTTACAGGCATAAGCCACCGCACCTGGCTTACTTTTATATTTAAAAAATGATTAACTTGATTAACTTGTCCTAGTATTGAGTGCAGGACAACTTTTCTCCTCTAAAGAACTGTGCTGCTGTTACTATTACTGCCAGCCCCTGAAAGCTATATCGCATATCGTGTTGTTCACAGTTGAGATCAGTCATCTGCATAACCATGGTTAGTGTTCTTTTTTTTATCACTGTATGTCTTCATGTGTGTGTGTTTGTGTGTGTGTGTGTGTATTTTTTTTTTTTTTTTACTCTAATCTACCACAGACCCTCTTTGGATATGGGCAAGATTCAAAATAAGCCTCACATCCAAGAAGAAAAGACTGGGCACAATGGCTCACGCCTGTCATCCCAGCACTTTGGGAGGCCGAGGCTAGTGCCAGTAGTCCAACTACTTGAGAGGCCGAGAAGGGTGGATTCCTTCAGCCCAGAAGTCTGATTGTGCCACTGCACTCCAGCCTGGGTGACAGAGGGAGACCCCGACGGAAGACAGGGGGGAGGGCGAGAGAAAGGGAAAGGGGGGAGGAAGGTGAAGGAGAAGGAGAAGGAGAAACAAGGCTAGAGAAGCTAAATGACCGACCCGAGGTCGTGCATTTTTGAGACTGTTCGTCTGAACTCGCTCGCTGGATTTTAAGCTTTACGGCGACAATGAAAAGACCTTCTGGCTGGGCATGGTGGCTCACGCCTGTGATCCTGGCTCTTGGGGAGAGCAGAGGTGAGAGACAGAGGTGGAAGATTGCTTGAGCCCAGGACTCTGAAACCAGTCTAGGCAGCATGGCAAGACCTCGCCTCGAAAAAAACAAAATAAAATAATTAGCTGGGTGTGGTGGCACATGCCCGTAGTCCCAGCTACTTGGGAAGCCAAGGTGGAAGGATTTCCTGGGTCCAGGAGGTCATGGCTGTGTGGGCCATGATCGTGCCACTACACTGCAGCCTGGGTGACAGAAAGATGCTGACTCAAAAACAAAACCAGACCTACACGGTCGTCTGTCTTTTCTCTGTAGACATGTTCCAAGATGTCTGAACCATGGATAGCGCTGAACCCTGTATATACTCTTTTGTTCTATAGACACATACATTCCCAAGTCTAATTTATGAATTGGGAGAAAACAATAATAACAAACTAAAACAATTAGAAGAATATACTGTAAGTTATGGGAGTGCAGTCCCTCCTTTTCTCGCTCTCAGAAAAAAATCTTATCACACTGTACACACCTATTTTTGGACTACAGTTGACCTTGGGTAACTGGGACCACAGAAAGTGAAACCAAGGACTAGGGAAACTTACTGTATGTGAAGATTAAAAAGTCAAACAAAATAGGACTTGATATCCCATAATGTGAACCGTGGTTATCTCTGGATTGTGTGATCATGGGTGGATTTTATATTTTTCTATAATGTTCAGATTTCCTTCCATCAGTATGCTTTCATAAGAAGAAAAAAATTACAATAAAAAAAACTATTAGTATCCAAGTCACGGCACTAAAAGAAAAAAAATTTTAGCCTTCTGAGTCCCTGAGGACAATGGCCTGAATCTAAAACCCAGCCTAGGACACAAAAACAAGCGAAATTTTTTCTCTTGGGGGGGACAGTTGGGTACAACATTGTCACCTGCAGCCCCTTCCTGACACACGGGGTTCTGTGGCCTCCACCTTCCGGAGCTGCGTGAAGGCTGTGGCTGTCGCCAGAGAGGGCTGGCGCCCAGGGCCTGGGTCAGGTGCATAGAGCCAGTCTCTGTCTTTCTCTTCCCTCCCTCATCGTGGCATACACAGGATTGCCACCCGGAACAATACACCTTCTATTTGCAGAGAACTATATGGTCGTCAAAGTGCTTTTACAGATGTTGTAATTCACTGGATTGTCAGGAACTGGAGTCTAACGTGACAGTTATTTTTGTACCTTATATGACAGGTGAGGAAACAGAAACTTCAAGAAGGCATGATGAGCGCTCAAAAACACAAGATACGATCACACAGAATCCTAGTCTGGTTTGCACAAAAAACCCTTCGTTGTATCCCACACACTGAATGACAGAGTGACAGAAACACTGTTGACTTCTCTTGGAGGGAGTTATGAGACAGAATTATCAGCAACTCAATTATTCCTTGTCTCTAAGGTTACAAAAATGTACAGTGTACAAAGAAATGAAGATTTAGATTGTGATTCCATATATGCTGTCATATTATACTAATGTTGTCACAGAAACACGATACACATTATCTAAGCAGCAAGTATCTTGGTTGATGAGAATAAAAATGCACGTTCTTCCTTAAGAAAAGGAGCCCAGGAGGTAAACTCACCAAAACCACCAATCTGCGTGGGTCCTTTGTAAGATGTAGAACAGGAGAAAATTCAGGCAGCTGGCTTGGGACTGCTCTGTTCAGTTTTTGGAATGCCCTGTTAGACAAATCCTAAGGGATAAAAAAAGAAAAAGAACATTGCTAGAAATGTTTTATATCTCAATATAATTTTCATATGTGCATTATATATTGGGGTCATTTTCTTTAGAAAAGGAAATACATTGACTCTAATGATCATGTTCTCTGCAAACCAAGAAATGCAAATGTCCATCCTATTCTCGGAGAAACAGGAAATAAGAAGAAGAAATTGGCCAACCCCTCCACGTGTCATGTCTTCTGCTCTGCCTTCCTTAGAGCATGTGTGACTTTAAGATGCACATATTTGGGAAGGAATACAGAGATCGTCTGTACTTTTTTTTTTGAGTTGGCATCTCACTCTGCCGCCCAGGCTGGAGTGCCGTGGCACACTCACAGCCACCCCTAGCGTCGATCCTTCTGCCTCAGACTTCCAAGTAGCTGGAACTACAGGTGTGCGCTACCATGCCCGGCTAATTTTTTTAAAAATTTATTGTAGAGATGAGGTCTTACCATGTTGTCCAGGCTGGTCTCGAACCCACGGGCTCAGGTAATCCTCTTGCCTCAGCCACCCAAAGTGCTGGAATTACAGACTGAGCCGCCGAGCCTGGCCGATTGTCTGTATTTTATGCTTATAGACAGACTCACAACAAGAAGAGCTGGTGCCCTTGACAGAGATAACAGTACCTAGCTCATGGGCCACTCCGGCCCACCTGGAGGCTAATATACACTTATCCTAACAGTTCTTCAAACCCTTCCTGCAGGGTTCAGAAAGGCTCCCCAAAGTCCTGAAGCAAGTTCTCCAGTGGGTCCTACCAAGCGGAGGTGGAGCGAAGAAGACTCCTGCCCCACCATGTGTAAGACTCTTTGGAAGGTGTTCTTTGCATGGAGACGTCTGTGAAAAATGAGATTGGAGTTCTGGGATCATCTTACAAGTCATGATATAGACATGCAATGACATGATATAGAAAATATTCAAATACAAAGGATTTAAAATTCAGGATGAAGATATTTCAGGTGAGGCATTAAGATATATCTTAAGCCGGGCATGGTGGCTCACACCTGCCATTCCAGCACTTTGTGAGGCGGCAGAGGTGAGAGGATTGCCTAAGTCCAGGGGTTCAAGATCAGCCTGGGCAACTTGGCGAGACCTCGTCTCTACAATAAATCAAAAAATTAACCAGGTGTGGTGGTGCACGCCTGTCGTTCCAATTACTCAGGAGGCTGAGGCAGAAGGATCGCCCGAGTCCAGTGGGCTGAGGCTGAGGTGGCCGTGAGCGTGCCACTGCACTCCAATCCGGGCGACAGAATGAGACTGACACAAAACAAACAAACAAACAAAAAAAGATTTATTGTAAGTCTAAACACTTGATTTTACTTTAGAGGAAACCATCTTACCGGAGGCCACACAGCAGGTAGGAAATATATTAATGAGACTTATGGGGCAGTTCTAAGAGTGATCGCGTGGTTTCCAGACATTTCCTGTGTTCATTAATTCCTTCTGACCCCGCCACACATCCTTGTCCTGCAAAGCTCCCTGGATGTCGCCTACCACATCATGGAGTCTTTATGAAGACCAAATGGGGGACATTTTGTAGATTCCAGGAGCAGTAAAAGCTAGACTGAGCACAACTGGCTTGTTTTAATTTCTTCAGGCATGTGAATCTTAAAGTCACTATCTTGTCTACACACGGTGGGATTTAAGAGCAATGCTTCCTGGATGCTGGGCCTCCTCTTATTTTTTTGAGTGGGAGTCTCACTCCATTGCCCAGGCTGGAGTGCAGTGGCATGCTCACGGCCACCCCAGGGTCGACCTGCTGGGCTCTGGCGATCCTTCTGTCACAGCCTTCCAAGTAGCTGGAACTACAGGAACGTGCTACCATGGCCGGCTAATTTTTTTTATTTATTGTAGAGATGAGGTCTCACCAAGTTGCCCAGGCTGGTCTTGAACTCACCTCGGCCTCCCAAAGTGGGATTACAGGCTGAGCCAAGCCCAGCCAGGGCCTCATCTTAATTTGCATATGCTGATTGTTTCGACCTCCTCTTCTTTCTATGTCTTGGTGTACCATATGTAGTGGCTGTTTGGTTTTGTTTTGCTTTTCTGTGTTTTTTTTAGAAACAAATTCTCGCTCTGTCGCCCAGGCTGGAGTGCAGTGACATGATCATTAGCTCACTTGTGGTTCACTTGCGGCTCAAGCAATCCTCTTGCCTTAGTTTCCCGACTACAGATGGGCACCACCACACCCAACTAATTGTTTAAAAAATTTTGTAGAGACGAGGGCTCCCTGGGTTTCCCTGGCTGGTCTCAAACTCTAGGTCTCAAGTGAGTCTCCCACCTCAGCCCCCCAAAGTATTGGGATTACAGGCGCAAGCCACCACACCTGGCCCCATATGTGGTTTCGAAAGTTGTTTCAAATCCATTTTTGGAATGAAGCAAGGCACACATAAATGCACTAAATTAATAAATTGATTTATTTCAAAAAGACGCTCTAAGGCGGGGCATGGCAGCTCGTGCCTGTAATCCCAGCACTTTGGGAGGCCAAGGCGAGAGGACTACTTGAGTCTAAGAGTTCAAGACCAGCCTGGGCAACACAAGGAGACCCGGTCTTTACCCCCAAAAAGATGCTCCAGCCTAGTAAGAAGTCATGTCTTGTTCTACATCTCTCAGTCATAAATCTGAGCTAAAAATAACTTTCGCACCCTAGCCTCCACCAAGGAATGAGAATTCCATTTCTGAAAAACAGACCTTTTCTTAAGATAAGCCAATCGCCTACGCCCAGGATGCTAAGACACAGGCCTACCCAGGAGGCTACCAGGATGAGGGTTGGATAGCAGAATTGTAGTTCTCACTCTGCTGACTGCATGGTTTGACCATGGGCGTGCCACATCACGTCCTAGGCCTCAGCTTCCTTACCTAAACACTGAAACGGGTATTATTGCCTCATGTGAGCGTCATCACAAGGATCAAATGAAACACAGCCTTTGGAAGCATCTTACAAAGTGGCGGCCGTCAGCTCCTGCCTGGACAACTGCAGTAGCCTACCAGCTGGCCACATCCTGTCTACTCGGGCCCACTGCAATCCAGCCAGGACTCCTTGTAGGTCAAATGCCTCATTTTGGTCCCACCACCCTCCTGCTTAAACCCTTATATTCTCTTCTCATCGCCCTTAGACTGAGAATATCCTTAGTAAGGCCCATAAGGAAGTCTCTGGGTCTCTACCAGCCTCCTCTGTGTCTCTTTTTCCCCTTCACATGCTGTTTCCAATACCTTCCCAACCCTTGCCAGTCCCCCTGCCTGGTCAGCCTGTACTCAGCCCAAACTCCACTCCTTCTGGGAAGCTGTCCCTACAGCCCCCCGCGACATGTTTCCAACATCAAACAGCGCTAGGTCGAACCAAATAAAATTGGCATTTTATGGGACCAGAAGGGCGGCATGTTGGCAATTTTATATGGTTGAGCCACCTCTCTAAGAGTGGTCATCTGAGTCCGTGTTAAACTCTCATCAGGATAGACTCTAGGTCTGACTTACAACCATAATTCTATGTGCCATACTTAATCCGAGTCAAGAGCCAATCCTGGGTGTTTAATTGCTTAATTAACGTGGGGGTGTTGGTACTACCCTTTTAACGCTCAGCACATAATTTTTTACATAGCCATTAGTCATTAAAATCATGTTTTTCTTCAAATGCTATTTTTACATTCCGTAGGAATGAAATGAAAAAATGGAATGAAACAAAATCACCTCATTATTTCCATTGCTGGGAAGCATGAACTCTAGGTAAATGCAATAGTTAGACATCAGCAAGGGTGGAGTCTGGCCCACTGGTAAATATCATTTATGGAATTTTTTTTTTTTTTTTAAGCTCAAATATTTCTTGCTGCTTGGCAGAATGAAGAGAACTCTCAGAGGAAACCAATTTGCATTTCTCTCCTTTTCCAACTTTTGCCACATTACAGCAAATCAGCCGCAGAACAAAAGATGGCATCTCAAAGACTACTGTATAACAGCTTGGACAACAGAGTGTGATTCTCGACTCAAAAAAAAAAAAAAAAAAAAAGAGAGAGAATGTCAGATAGGATGTTCCAATTATCCCCTAGATTCTTAAGCTATCACATTTTAGAGAGTTCTTGAGAAATTAGAGAAATCACGAAAAGAATAAACCAAGCCTGCAATTTCACTTTCTCCTGCTTAGTCAATAACCTCTCATCAGACAGTTCTTTCCTGCTAGCATTTTTTATTTACCCCTTTCAGTAGCAAAGAAATGAAGATACTGACCCTCCTACCACGGAAATAGGACTTAAACACGCATTTTGGACTCTTTCTCCAACGATTCCCAGGCAGGAGTGAATTTGTACCACCCTGCCCCCCATCTCTGTGCCCTGACATCTGACCCTTTTTATAACATGCACCTTGTACCAGGGAAACCTATGGTCCCAGCAAGTTACTCATTAAACCCAGTGCCAAGGGCTGACTTGTACAAATTATGCTGTTACCTGCACAGCCGGGCCCGTGTGCAGATGTGGAAAAAGCAATCAGCCTCGCTGTGAAATTCTGTCGTCTCGGCAGATTTGGACTACAAATGGCCGCAATTCAGGCCTGACCTCTGATCTGTGAAGTGGGTCTTGACCTTTGAACCTTGGTTTGGAATTGAGAAGCTGCATTTGCTTGCGCAGGAAAGACACTGGCAAGGGTTCTCTGCTGTGAATAGTTAACACTGTAGCTGCCGGTGCCCACCCCCGCCACGGCTCCTGCCCCAAAGAGTCAACCAGAGTGAGAGACGTAATGACCGGGGTCTTTGAGAGTAGGCAACTCACAAAATGGCATCTGGGACAAAAGTGACTGAAGGAGAACTTTTCAGGATGCAAATCCCTTAAGATGAATATGTCAAAATAGGAAAAGGGAATCGGAGACAAGTGAATTATTGGGTGTCTGATACTTGATGATATGTGCACTTCTTAAGAAAACTGTCGGCCGGGCGTGGTGGTTCACTCCTATAATCCCAGCACCTTGGGAGGCTGAGGCTAGAGGACTGCCTGAGTACAGGGGTTCAAGACCAGCCCGGGCAACTTGGCAAGACCTCGTCTCTACAATAAATCAAAAAATTAGCCAGGCGTAGTGGTGCGTGCCTGTAGTTCCAGCTACTTGGAAGGCTGAGGTGGAAGGATTGCCTGAGCCCAGCAGGTTGAGGCTGCAGTGGCTGTGAGTGTGCCACTGCACTCCAACCTGGGCAATAGAGTGAGACTCCCACTCAAAAAAAAAGAAAGAGAAAAAGAAAAATAACCATTCCAACCACACCTGATTGTTGCCAGGATTAAATAAATGAATATTCATGAAGCACTTGGAAAAGCTCCAGAACGTATCTACATTTCTACTGTGATTCCGTAGAAACGTCCTATTTTTAGCAAATGCTGTTTTTCCTTCTCATTATACCTGGGGTTGGTACTTGGACGAGGCACACTTCATCTCTCTCCCAATCACTAACAACAATCATGTTTATGGTAAGTTCGGTAGAAAAAGTACATAGGCTGGGTGCGGTGGCTCATGCCTATAATCACTTTGGGAAGCTGAGGCAAGAGGATTGCCTGAGCCCACGGGATCAGGACCAGCCTGGGCAACTTGAGGAGACCTCATCTCTACAATAAATCAAGAAATTAGCCAGGTGTGGTGGCGCACGTCTGTAGCTCCAGTTACTTGGAAGGTTGAGGCAGAAGGATCGCCTGAGCCCAGCAGGTCGAGGCTGTGGTGGCCATGAGTGTGCCTGGGCGACAGTGAGACTCTGACTCACAAAAAAAAAAAAAAAAAAAGAAAAAAATATGTATGTGTATAATATAGATATAGGCAAAATTTATACCTGAACAAAACCCTTTATTTTACTTTCTTGGTTTAAAATTGGAGATGGAATTACTGGGAAGACGTTGAGAAACGTAGAAGAGGTATAGAGAGAGAGAACGGCTGGCAAAATAGAACTGAGGGCAATAAGACCGTCCCCACCAAAGGCAGCAGGAGGGCCAGGAGCACTTCAGCTGGGTAAACACACTCCCTTTCCAGCAGCCTCCCTGGAGGTTGTGAGGTCCCGCAAATGGGAGGTGACAGACGGACAAACAAAAAAAAAACTAGCAGGGCGTGGTGACATGCACTTATAGTCACAGCCACTCGGGAGGCTGAGGCAGAAAGATGGCCTGAGCCCAAAAGGTGCAGGCTACGGTGAGCTGTGATGGTACCACCGCACTCCTGGGCGACAGTGAGACCCCGACTCAAAAAAATGAGAGAAAGAGAGAGAGAAAGAGGGAGACACACACACAGAAGAAATGAGAATCATTGATTCTTTCTAAAACAAAAATTGCAGAGCTGGCCTGAGTTTTCTCGTTGTGGTTACTGTGTCATTGGTCACCTCATTCAACTCTGTAAACCTTAGCCATTGGAAGGAGCCAGGGTTACACGTGAAAGGCTAGAGTGACAAGAGTGTCTTTCAGTCTGCTCATCTTACATATATATATATATAGAGAGAGAGAGAGTCAAAATCTCACTCTGTCACCCAGGCTAGAGTGCAGTGGCACTCTCACAGTCACTGCAGCCTCGACCTGCTGGGCTCAGGTGATCCTTCCACCTCAGCCTTCCAAGTAGCTGGAACTACAGGCACGCACCACCATGCCTGGCTAATTTTTTGATTTATTGTAGAGATGAGGTCTCGCCAAGTTGCCCAGGCTGGTCTCGAACCCTTGTCCTCAGCCAGTCCTCTCCCCTCTGCCTCCCAAAGTGCTGGGATTATAGGCGTGAACCACCACGCCCGGCCATTTACATGTATTTTTAAAGAAAGTCTGTTTTATGACTCCTAGATAAAATAATCCAAAGCCATCAACAGTGACTGTCCATTATCAGCAAGTTAATAAAGGGTCAACATCCAAAAGAAGCCTAAGGTGACAGCCATGTTAGATATTTTAGGAAACTAAGCTGCCAGGTTCTGACAGAAGGAAAGCAGAATAGTTCCTTCCTTGTGGAGGCAGGATTTCCAAAAACTTCTCATTCTAGACAAATTTAAAATCCCCTTGGCTACAAATCGGACTCAAAAATCTGTTTTTATATAGGAGTGACTGAGTATATTACAGAAGGAACAGTTCTGGGTGTATGGCATGTTTGAAGCACTGGAGAGAGATCCTTTGGGACTGACGTTTGCTGAGTGTGAGTGTGTGTGTGTGTGTGTGTGTCTTCTTACACCAACCGTTACCAAAAAATGCAAATTCAGGAAGCAAACCATCTCACAATGACACATTTTTACGCTACGCGGTAAGCGCAAGGCACTTTCCCTGAATACCTGGAAACAGTCATTACAATCACAATTATAATCTGTCCTAAACAAAAAATAACTGAATTGTGTTTCTGTCTTGGCTTTGAACAAAGTTAAATAAATTAAAAAAAAAATACATGCGGCCGGGAGTGGTGGCTCACGCCTATAATCCCAGCACTTGGGGAGGCTGAGGGGTTCGAGACCAGCCTGGGCAACTTGGCAAGACCTCATCTCTACAATAAATCAAAAAAGTAGCCGGGCATGGTGGCATGTGCCTATAGTTCCAGCTACTTGAGGCTGAGGCGGAAGGATCGCCTGAGCCCAGCTGGTCGAGACTGCAGTGGCCATGAGCGTGTCACTGCACTCCAGTCTGGGTGACAGAGTGAGATTCTGAATCAAATAAAAAAAGAAAAGAAAAGAAAACATGCACCTATACACACTCTTCTTAACAAATTTAGACGATACAGAAAAGTACACAGAAAAAGTAAGAAAAAGTAAAAGCCACTCTTATTACTCGCAGCCACGGCGGCTCCCACGCCACAGACCTCTGTAGGCAAATGTAGACAGCGTCCATCCATGGCCTGGTGGACGACTGCCACCCAAGTCGTGCTGACTCCGGACAGCTCTGCCTTGCGACAAGCTCAAGTCCTCCCTGGAGGAGGGATCATATGTCTTCACAAAGCACCTTTGTTTCAGAGTAGAGTGACAGCAGGCAAATCTGAGGTCTGAGACCGTGGAGAAAAGGGGAAAAAAAAAAAGCAGATGCAAAGCAGAAGCTCAAAGGTAGATTTGGAAAAGGAACTGAGAAGCCAGACTCAGACGAGGGCGGGAGAGGACGCTGTGGGGCCCGGTGAGACATGACAGGAAGTTACAGGGTCATTTTAAATACAGGTGATAGCTATGAAGGCCAACTTAACATTCCACTGAGAGAGCATTCTTTTTTTTTTAAATTTTAATCTAGATTTAGGCCTGGTGTGGTGGCTCATGCCTATAATCCCAGCACTTTGGGAGGCAGAGGTGAGAGGATTGCTGGAGGCCAGAAATTTGAGACCACCTTGGGAGACATAGCGAGTCCCTGTCTCAGAAAACAAAAATAAAACATGAACTGGGCATGGTGGTATGCACCTGTAGTCCCAGCTGCTGGAGAGGCTAAAGTGGAAGGATCACCTGAGTTCAGGAGGTTGAGGCTGTGGTGAGCCATGATCATTCTACTGCACTGAAGCCTGGGCAACAAAGCGAGACCCCAACTCAATAATACTAATAATTATTATTTAGATTTAATTTAATTTGTTTGTTTATTTATTTATTTTTGAGTTGGACTCTCGACCTGCTGTGCTTAGGTGATCCTTCTGCTTCAGCCTTCCAAGTAGCTGGAACTACAGATGCACACCACCATGCCCAGCAAGATTTTTGTGATTTATTGTAGAGACGAGGTCTCACCAAGTTGCCCAGACTGGTCTTGAACCCCCTGCCTCAGACAATCCTCTCGCCTTGGCCTCCCAACGTGCTGGGATTACAGGCTGAGCCACCGAGCCCAGCCAACTTGTTTTATTTTAATAAAGGCTAAGATACAGCCAATGTAAAAATCATGTGATGTGAACTTTTGTCTGCTTTTGTATGTAATGGTAATATATCATTTTCCGGAACTAGATATGACACTATTTTTGAATGCAAAACCTTTGCTGAAATGACCGTCTACTGTATTCATGGACGACTGAAGTATAAGATGAAGAAATGGTTTGCACGTGAGTGCACCCACTCCCACACACATGGAGGTACCAGCCTCCTGTCTGCAAAATTGTCAGACATTGGTGATGAGGTCACAGAACGGTGTTGGTAGTGTCAGCAATAACAGGTGGCCAAAAGCTAACTAATCAGCATCGGAAACCAGACAGGTCCACAGCAGTGTCGGCATGCCTATACAATAAAGCACCTCGGCATCTTTCTTCCGTGAATTAGTCAAACCCCCGCTATGGTATCAGTAGGCCCAGAGAAGGATGAGCTAGACCTGGCCATTGCCGTCCAGGATGAAGAGTTTATCTTATCTGACATTTGGAGGGATCAGAGGGCTTTCATTTCACAACTGAAAAGGGAAGCCTTGCAATGGGTGTACGTGCTTTAGCTTTAAAGATAAAACTGGAGGCCGGGCGCAGTGGCTCATGCCTATAATCCCAGCACTTTGAGAGTTCGAGGTGAGAGGACTGCCTGATCCCATGGGTTCGAGATCAGCCTGGGCAACTTGGCGAGACCTCGTCTCTATAATAAATCAAAAAATCAGCCAGGCGTGGTGGCATGTGCCTGTGTGAGACTCAGACTCAGAAAAAAAAAAAAGAAAAGAAAAGAAAGATAAAGTTGGAATTGAGACTCAAATTTCACGTCTCGTCCATTCTAAGATAGTCTGACATGGCGCTAGGTGCTGAGGCTAAAACAGGCACAAATTCCTGTCCCCGTGAGTCCTACAGTCCCATGGGGAGACAGACACAGAAGGAATAAATTAGCAGACCGTGAAAGACTGTGAAAGAGCTGAGTAGAAGAACAGCAGGGAAGGACAAGGATGCATGGGTGCGGATGTGTCTGCACGGTCTCTGACTTGTAAGGGAAAGCGCGGCACTGAAAACGGGTCGCTTCTACACTGTTGGTGGGAGTGTAGACTTGTACAAACTCTGTGGGAATGGTACGGAGATTTCTCAAAGAACAAAAAGCAGATCTACCATTTGATCCAGTAATCCTGCTACTGGGTATCTATCCTAAGGAACAGAGGTCGTTAGATGGAAAAGACATTTGTGCCTACATGTTCATCACAGCGCAATCCACAACTGCAAAGATGTGGAATCCACCCAAATGCCTGTCAACTGATCAATGGATAATAAAAATATGGTATATGGTCGCCACGAAATACTACACAGCCGTCCAAAAGAACAACATAATGTCTTCTGCAGCAACTTGGATGCAATTGGAGACCATCCTCCTAAGTAAACAGACAAGAACAGAAAACCCAACCCTGCAGGGTCTCACTTACGAGCGGGAGCTAAACTGAGGATCTGCAAAGGCAAAGACAATGGGGTCATGGGCACTGGAGACTCAAGGGGGAGCGACCAAAAATCTCCTATCGGGTACGATGTGCACGGGTGGGCGTGGCAGGTACACGTAAAGCCCGGACTTCGCCACTACAAAATGCCTCCATGTTACCAAAAACTATGTGTACCCCCTAAAGCTATGGAGACAAGAACAAAGAAAAAAAAGTATGTTCAGTGCTTATTAGTTATCATAGACGTTGAACAGGTAAATCCATCGAATTTCTCATGGGATACACTGTTCACTCAAGCATAGACCTAGAGGCACTTAAATCATGTCAAGTGCTTCCTGCTTACATGGTAGCAGCTATTTTTTTTTTTTTTTTTTTTTGAGTCAGAGTCCCACTGTTGCCCAGGCTGGAGTGCAGTGACACGCTCATGACCACTGCAGCCTCAACCTGCTGGGCTCAGGCAATCCTTCTGCCTCAGCCTTCTGTGTAGCTGGAACTACAGGCACGTACTGCCATGCCCGGTTTATATTTTTTGATTTATTGTAGAGATGAGGTCTCACCAAGTTGCCCAGGCTGGTCTCAAACCTGTGGGCTCAGGCAATCCTCTCACCTCGGCCTCCCAAAGTGCTGGGATTATAGACCTGAGCCTGGCCATCCTAGATTATCAGGCCTGGCCAGCACCTCATTTAAAAAAAAAAAAAAAATATATATATATATATATTTTTTTAAACTTTGAAATGAGGGTCTTGCTATATTGCTCAGACTGGTCTTGAACTCCAGGGCTCAAATAGTCCTCCCTCCTCGGTCTCCCACAGTGCTGGGATTACAGGTGTGTGCCACCACACCTGGCCAAACTGCAGCATCTCTTAAGTTAAGCAACTCCCTGTCTTTCTGTATATATCATATGGTCTTTTTAAACAAACTTTTTATTTTTAAAAAAGTTCAGATACTGAATGCAGGTACAGAGAAGATACCTATTACAAATCATAAATGTGTAAAACCCTAACCAGGCTGAACTTGAGCTAAAGAAGAGCCAGCTATATAACGCCTAACATGAAAAGGAGATTTTTTTCTCCCCCTTCTTGGAATGACAGTCAGGGCCAGGTGCAGTGGCTCACACCTGTAATCCCAGCACTTTAGGAGGCAGAAGCGAGAGGATTGCCTGAGCCCAGAGGTTCGAGACCAGCCTGGGCAACTTGGCGAGACCTCGTCTCTACAGTACATCAAAAAACCAGCTAGGCATGGTGGTGTTCACCTGTGGTTCCAGCTACTTAGAGGCTGAGGCGGGAAGATCGCCTGAGCCCGGCAGGTCGAGGCTACAGTGGCCATCAGCGTGCCACTGCACTCCAGCCTGGGTGACGGAGTGAGACTCCGACTCAAAAAAAAAAAAAGACAGGCTCAGGGTTCAGGGAGTGGGTGGTTTTTGCGAGTTTCTGTGAGTTTTTCTCTTTAATAACGAAGTGCTGTTTTAATGATTTCCTCAAAATTGCCACAAAAATCCCCTAACATTCTGGATGTCCCAAGTACCGTGATTTCCTATTCCAGCTGGCATTCACTGAACACTCTCCATCAGAGTCTGAGATCTATTCAAGCGCTGGGAACAGCCATCGAAGATGCAGACCATGCTGCGGGGTCTATTACCAGAGACCAATGCCCTTTTTGGAGAGACCATTAAATGTCCAACAATTGGAACGTAGAAAATACAAAGCAAAAATGAACCACCATGTCTTGTCCAGGCCAGAGCTAATGGGGTCAGGTCAAGAGCAAGGCTGAGTTATGCCAGAGTAGTGCGGGTCGGGCTTCCTGGAAGAAGTGCCATTAGCCGGAATTCTTATTGACAAACAGTTTGATTTCTAATGATACTATGAAAGTGAAAATTAGGAAAATATAGTAAGATACTGACAGTGATTGTCTCTGGATAGTAAGATGAGTGATTTTAAAACTGTATATGAAAAATAAATAAAGAAAATGTGGTACATCTGCATGATGGAATATTATGCAGCCATAAGGAAAAACAAAATTATGAATTTTGCATCAACCTGGATGGAATTAGAGTCTATAATACTCAGTGATTTATCACAGAAACAAAGATCTAAGTACCACATATACTCACTCACAAGTGGACCCTTTACCTGTATGATGACTACATACATACCTAACCCTCATTTGTATCCACATTTTTAAAATAAACTAATTAAAAATACAAAACAAAACAAAGATTGGTTCCTTTAGGTCTCTGAACATATTTATAATAGCTGTCTCGAAATCTTTGTACTATTTGGGCCCCTTAAAGGCAATTTTTATTGTCTGCTTTTCTTTTTCCTTGTGTGTCACACTTTTATGTTTCTTTGCATGTCTCAAAATTCATCTTTTTGGTTGAAAGTGACTTTTAAGTATTATAGCAGCTATTCATACAAATTCTAGTTGTTAGGATTGTGGGGGGGGATTGTTATTGTTTGTTAGTTTTTCTGTTTGTTCAGTGACTTGGCTGATCTAATTCTGCAATGTCTATTCCCCCAATGTCCAACCTTTCATGTCTTTGTTTGGTTCTTTCTCCCTGTTTTGTTCATTCAGTCTGGCTACCTTGGGGTTACTCCTGCGTCAACATAATCCAATTTTTGATGCAAAGTTGTGCTGTCACGCCCTTATATTTTACACCCTTTGTCAATGAATATGTATTTACTCAGAGCTGCTATCACAAGTTAGGGAGTGTTTTCCGCCCATATTTAGCCAAAGACTAGCAGTTTGGGGTGTTCCCTACTTGATCACTCTTGAGAGGATGCAGCCTTGAGCATATGCACAATCTTACAAATTTACAAGGATGATTGTGAATTTCTTTTTAAGCCTGATTTCCTAGGTTTCACCCCTGGCTCAGAGTAGTTTATCTATTTTGGTCAAAGGTCGTGTTTAAGTTCCTTATAAGAGAGTGAGGTGTCTACACTGTGTTGATGGGTTTGTGTGCAGCTTTGGAAATGCTTTTAAGTCCCACTCTGTTCCTGAGTGAGTGCAGCTTATTGTATATGCACTACCTTCCCACTTGCAGAGTTGGCCTTTTATCGTGGCTGTCTCTATTAAACTTCTAGCAACACTAGTGTTTTACTTGTAGCTTGTAGCTGCTGGCTTCCTTTTAGTTGCTTTCCATCAAGATTTCCACTGCTCTTGATAAATTCCTGAGGCATAGAATTCTCCATACTCTGTCCCAAATAATGTCAGGGCCCTCAGGTAAAGCTTAGACCTCCATATCTTATAACCTACCTTTCCTTTTGGGTGGGACCATCAAACAACTAACTACACTGGTGCTGAAGGTGAAGATTTGCTTTTCACTGATTATCACCCCAGCACTATCAGTGGTCACTGGAATAGGGTGGGTAACATACCCTGGTCTTCTTGGTTTGGCATTCTCATTGTAGAACATCTACCCTATGAACAAGCTATAACAGGGACATCAGATCCCCAATATTCTTGGCATGCTGTACCTGAAGCAGAGCTTCTGTACAATGAATTAGATCTGGGTGGAGAAAACAAGGAACCAATCCTGTTAGCCACATCTGTTTAGGATAGAAGTTCTACAACATGGGCCTGAGTAAAATGAGAAACGATGGCAGCCTACCCTTCCTGGATGAAGCTGTGGCCCCAGACTGGAAGCTGGAAAGAGAAGGAGCTCCCATCTTGTTGACTACACATAACCATGGTATGGTTTCTCTAACATGGAGCTGAAGGGGTGGGCAAACGTGGTTAAGAAGTGGGTCATGGCGGAAATCACAGACTCTTGGTGTTCTTTCAAAATATTTAGCAGTGTTTCTATTTATTTATCCAACTTTATTTAGGCATAATAAACAAAAATTGTATACATTCAAGGTATCCTATAACCTACCTTTCCCTTTGTGCAGGACCATGATTATCTGATATACATACATATGCACGCATTGTGAAATGATTATCACAAATTAACTAACATATCCATCCTCATACATAGTTACCATTGTTTTTAATGTGTGGTAAGGACACTAAAGATCTACTTTCTTAGCAAGTAAAAGAAGCCAGACACAGAAAGATGAATACTATATGATCTCAAGCATATGTGGAATCTAAAACAATCTTAACTTATAGAAGCAGAGAGTAGAATGATGGTTGCCAGTGGTTGGGGTTGGGAGGTGGGGAAATTTGGGGAGATGTTCACTTAATGCCCTTAGGACAATTTCTAGAAACTTTCCATGATTGAGTTTTTTGAAAATTTTTTCATCAGTTAAATTGCTGTTTTCTTGGGGAGGGTGCTTGTAAAACTCCTTCCATAAGTCCTGTCTTTTTTAGGTGTTTTGTCTCATTTTTTAATCCACTGTACGTCTTATAATTTTATTATTTTACTTGAATTCTGAATATATCTTAAAAATTACTAGATATATGTACTGTTTGGGATAAATTTCCAATTAGATTCTTGCAGATGAAAGTTTTAACTTCTCTGAGAAACAGTTAAGACCCAAAATAGAGGGAAAAAAAATTAAACCATTTCTATTGGCAACATTTTGGATTAAATAATTTACATTAGTGACTAAAACTACACACATATTTCTTATCAGAACATGGCATCTATCTCTTCAGACAATGAAAAGCACCTTTTGGATGAGAATAATACATTGTGCTACATCACTGGGTTTCTCATCTTGGCACATCTGTAAATCTAATTATAAGATATATGCAGCAGTTGCTAACTCCCATTAATGAAAATGAATGCATCAATGACTCCCATTTTACTGAGTCTAAATAAACTAATACTCTATCTCTAAAGCACACTCAGGCTATTTAAACTTTTCTCCCTGGCTAACCATAAGAACCATTTATGATAAATTATCTTAAATCAAAGTTCACTGATTATAAATATGTATATATAAATATATATATGACAATAGAAGCAAATTATTAATGTGTGACTATGCCCACGATCTCCCCCTCTTTTTCTGCTAAGAAGGGCTTATAAAAAGGTTTCTGTCAGGAGATTTTTGTAAATCAGAGTCAGGAAGAAAAGTTGGACTGGTAAGTAAAGGAAAGTATTTAAGGAAGAGAAAGAATTTTGAGGATAATTTTGAAGAAATTAGTGAGGCACTAGTTGTTTGAATGGGAGAAAATAAATGAACAGAAAAGAGAGGAATTCAAAGTGCTTATATGACTTAAAAATCTTTTTCACGATATATAAGAACCATATGTAAAGAACTTGAGTTATTTTGAAATTGCTCTTTGGTCACCAGACTCTATATATTTGGTCATAATTTTACTCTTATTCTGAATCACTTTGGCCACTGCTTTCAATGGATTTCCAAGTACATTAAAATTTAATGCAAAATGCTATAAAGAACATAAGCTTAATTTTTTATTATTCTGGGGGAAAACCTTGGTGTTACAATTTGCCTCAACCTGCATTGGTGTTGAGAATTGTCATGAGAAACAAAAGCAGCATTGTCTTTTCAGCATCCCAGCTCAATGTAGGCTGTTTTTATAGTCACAAAGTATTCAAGCAGAAGGAAAGAAAAAAGAATATGCTCCATGCCAAGCATATTCACAGTTCTAAAGAATTCCTTTATAAATGTTTATGTGCAAACTACTGGAGCTAAGATCCTCTGCAAAGCTAACTACTTGGGTTTTACATTCAGAGCCTTTGATGAGTTTGCATTTAAAATGAAAGTAATTGTTTACATATTAGAAAGTATTTTCTGAGTTTTACATGTCATATATAAAATTATTCTTATCATGGGAATTCTGGGTGGCAGGAGTGATTATATAACATTTAGAAGTGAAGCATCTAAATTAAACTATTTCTCACAGCATGCAGATATTTCTAAATTAACATTTAAATGTAGATTTTTAACAATGAGCTAGACAACTCATTAGGATAGTAGATGTTTAAATTAATCCTGGAATCCCATCATCAATGATTCCATAGCATTTTTCGTTTTACTACAGAATTCTTTTCTTGGTGTGTGTGTGTGTGTGTGTGTGTGTGTGTGTGTGTGTAATGAGTATATATGTGTTTGAAACATAGCTACCACCTGGTATATGTAAATGGTTAAATGAGTAAGTGAATAAATTAGTGAAATAATGTATACCTGAATAACTCTAACTAGGATTGTATCTTATTTACCTCTACACCCAGAGTTAGGACATATTTTAAATTAATTTCTAGTTAAACAAATGCCTGTCATTTCTTAGAATGTCCTCCATGCCTTCTTTATCCTCAGTCTTTCTGTGGGACAGCTATGGATTCCTAAAGGACAGCTATAGGTTAGGAAAGAGCTGCTGAAGGGGGAATACATGACATATTTTATGTAGGGAACAGGTTCAATGTGTTTGATACAGAATAAGGTTTTAGAGTTCATCCAGAACACAGAAACTCCCGAGATAAGACACAACATGTATTCTGGAATGAGAACCAGAAGAAACATCCAGATAACCATGAGGAATCAGTAGTGCACACAAATGAAAGCCAAGGAATTAAACAGAACTGAGAAAAATAAGTAAGAAAAGCAGGAATGAGTTTTGGCTTTAGGGAGCAATTAAAATTGGAAGCTAAGGTTTTAGTTGTACAGACAAGCAAAGGGCCTAGTCAATAACTTTCAGACATGTATTTCACATCTTAGAGAAACTGTATTTTAGAATAAAAGATAGGAGCTAAAAAGTTCTTCCTGAATTTGTGCTAATAGCATTTCAATCTTTATGATGAGTTGTATGAGCAAAATAGCATAGTACTTTTAGAATATTTTTTAAAAATGGAATTTAGGATTTCAACCATTTAACATAAGGTTCATAAAATACTACAAACTTGAAAAACAACTCACACAGTAAAACAATTTAATGGTTAAAAAATGTTAAGATTTCTAATTGTTTTGCCTTAAGGGAGAAAGTGAATTTCTTCTTACATCAACTTCCCAATTTTGGGCTGTGAAATAATTAGTATGGACCACACACAAATGTGCTAAATTTGAGACGTTCATGTTCTTTTGCACAAACTTTCCATATTATTATTATTTTAATTACCAGTTTTCTTGCAGGGTTTACCAAAGGTAACAAGAAAGAAGTTTTAAACCTACTTTTTTGTGAAGTGAAATGAATTTTTCTTTTACAATTCTGGCAGATATACGTTATGATTCCACTTTAGAACTAGAAACCATAACTATAATATAATCAAAGCAAATTTATAATTAAAAAAGCAATTTATAATAATTTTGTAATAGAATTATTTGTTACAACATATAACTGCAGCTATTGCTCTGCATAATTATATATTTTTCTCTAATTATGCAGCTAACTACATGGCTCACTCTTAAATCAATACCAAGGTACAATAGGTCAATATAAACGTGTATAGTTTGTTGCTCAAACTCAGATCACAATGTAGGTAGAGTTAATCAGTGCAAGGAGTTACCACTTAATTAAATCCTTTTTCTGTGTTTAGTCTTCTGTAAAAAATTAAGGAACGTATGATTCAAGAAAAAAATGCACACACACCACCTTGATGTGTAGTACTGAATATTGAAAACATATTCATACAGTAACAAAAGATTAGTTTGAATAAAGGAACTCAGAGTGAGGATGAAAGCTTAATAATAAATCTTAATTTCTTGCTTCCATTCAAAGTGTGTCCAGAGAGTGTCTAAATGTCTTTCTGAGGAAATGTTTGTTTTTATTAAACAAATGAGTTAACAACTAAAGCTTCCGTTTTATGATGACGTAAATCAAACATACTGAAAGAAAAACATCAGGATACGACCTTAGATCACAGATTAATCAGCTTCTTTGATCTTTAAGCTGTCCACTGATTTAATTTCAATGCTTTTATATCGTCTTCTTGAAATTCTAGAGCTGCTATCTGTAATAACCTTCAACCTGATATATAACAAGGCCAAACTCTCCATGCTGCGGTTTCCCCACATCAGAGGTCAAGATAGTATCTCTTGGTTGTGACAATAATAAGGGAAGTTTAATAAGAAATATTTGCAGTCATCTAGGATGGGATTTCAGAGACCCATCAGCATCCTGGAGTTCAATCATTATGAAAACATGAAAATGATAAAGGCACTCAAAAGAGGCTAACAACCTCACACTGCCTTCTCTACTCCGCTAGTCATGCAGGGTTCTGGTTCACAACACACACCACTAATAGGAACATTTTAAATAATCCCTTTGAAGAGCATGTTGAAAATGACAAGTCATACTACATATAAGACTTGACCCTGGAACCTCTCCCTGTGGCAGGTTATTTTACCACGGGGATAGAGCTGGTTTGAGTGGTTGAATAAAGGCCGAAGAGTGACAAAGGCAGGATTGGTGCCCAGCTCCTCCCCATCCTGGGGGATAAAGAAATGTTTTCTCGCTGAGAGGACTGAATGTTTAGAAGGTTCACGCTGCAGGACCTAACTTCTCCAGCCTCTGGAAGCCCAGCCCTGCCATCGCCCTTCCCAAGGGCATCCAGAGAACACGGAGCTGAAAATGGCCATGCTCCACCATCGCCCTGAGACCTCAGACTAGCCACTTCTGTTGATGGGCCCTGATGGCAGCTCTGGAGCATTGTGCTTTCCTGTTGTCTTTCATTACAAATTTGTAGCCATGAGAAGAAAGTCACCTAAAGAATGCATTGGGTCTGTAAATCTCTTGGTTCTGTAAAAACTTGCGTTACATTTTAACAGGCTGCAACAGTGATTTCTCAAAGTGGGCAACTGCTCTGCAACACACATACATACACGTTTGGCTATGTTAGCAGACATTTTTTGGTTGTCACACTGGGTGCTACAGGCCTGCTGTTAATCATTATAAATTGCACAGGATAGCACCACCACCACCACCAACAACAACACAGATTACCTGGTCAAAAGTCTCAACAGTGTGAGATCAAGAAGCCCTGGGTTATAGAAACTCGTGTATGTCATTGCTAGCTTCCCATGGATCCCCAAAGAATCTCACGCTACATAGCACATTTAATTCTCAAATACCTGTAGACCAACTAATTAGAGTTCCAATTTTACTAAAAATATTTCTGTACTAGAAATATTTCTCTGCTTTATAACTTAAAAGCACAAAACAAACGAGGTCTTTTTTTTGAGCTAACATCTGCATTTTGGGTTTTAAAAAGTAGTCCAACGCTTAATGATTCCTAGCCTTTACATATTATACATATGCAATATTCTATCATGGAGCTGAATAATTAACCTGGACACTTCAAGAGAATCAGTTAACAAGAAGAGAGTTACTTTTAGCAGTGTAGTCTCATTATGAAATCAGGGACATTGAACATTACAGTCTTGAAAGATTTTCAATAATGCAAGTTGAAATAAGAGAGACTTTTTCAGGTAATAGTGTGTTAACCAGAGAAATCAATTTGTAAGGACAACCAAATCTGGTTAATCAAGGTGTTCTACTCATTTCTATGACATTTAATCCATGAATTTTATCTTGGCATAAATAAAAATGATCGTGTCAAAAGAGCACTTAAAACATCACCCAGGAGCAATTACACTACCTTTGCAAGTACATATAAATTTACCTAAATTTTGAATATTTGGAGAAAGATATTGTAAAATTTCCCATTATTGTTACTGTTTCTAGTAACACATTTCATTAAAAGACTGGAAATACTTGTCCTTTTCTTTTTCCAAATTGTGCACTTTACAAAAAAGACTATAGTTGATTGCAACTTTCTCTGTAATATGCTGCTTAAATCAATTTTTATATGTGTGTAAAAGTGTGTATTTCATACTATGCCAAGTAGCAAAACAGACTTACGAAGAAATAAAAAAATAAGGGTTTTTTAATATATCAATTTTTTTCAAAAAAATTTATTGTATAGCATAATAGACAAACAATGAAAATTCATGTAAGAACCATGAACAATATATACTATTGTGGCAAGATTTTACAGAGAGAGATGGGACACCAAAGCTACTTTGCCAGGAAGCAGTGTTTATTTGTGCCAGCACCGGCTTGGTGGATTCACATCCAAAGGCTGAACCCTGAGCGCAGAGGGGCATTGTCTTTTATACATTTTTAGCCTCCCTGTCCCCCCCATAAGTCTTACATATTAGTAACATACAGTCTATTTGGGTCTTTCACAGCTCAAGGTTGCAGCGGAGTTATACATGTGCACTACAGATTGGGGCTACATTTCTTTCTAACATAAATCTTCCAAGAAAGCTCTTATCTTATGGTGTTAGAAGGACTCTTTTACTATTCTGGTAAGGCTTTTATCTTACTGTACTAGGAAAGCCCTTTCCCTATCCTGGGAAAGTCCTCATTTTATTAGTCTTGGGGGAGGGGAGTCCATGCCTCACTATTTTCTAGAAGTACTGTATGTTTGGAAACTCAGGCCTTTTAGGTTGCTTTGAATTTTGAAAGTCATCCAATTTACCAAAAAAGGCTGCTAAACTTTATTTAGGACAATATGCTTACTGCGGAATCTTTGTTTATGATTTGTGGATTTAAATGACATGTGACAGGTAACATTTACATGGTAATTAACAAAACCATGTGAAATCTTTCTTTCCTTAATTTTATCAGTCATTACCTTTTTTGTTAAATCAAGTGGTATATTACTTGGCAAGATATATTTTTTTCCAGATGGAAGGATAAACAGAAATGTATTAAAATTAATCTGCTCTATAAATTCTGCATTTTTGCTTGATTATCTTATGAGGCCTACCATTGCATAGCACATTTATGACATTTTCCAGCATGCAATTTCAATTACAATGTTATGACTATTGAAATTGACATTTGGGAAGCTGCATGCAAATGTGAAAAATTTTTGGAGTATACAAATATATTTAAACATTGCACTGTATGAGAAAAAAATATTTGGAACTGATATTTGATGAATCCTAAGTGACCACTGCTCCAAGCCTTTTTGAATCTCTAATTCCATTGGTATTTGGTTTCTCCTTCTTCCCGATCTCTTCCTAACTTTGGTTTGTCCTCCCTCCAAATTTCTATTATATTGGCTACCAAGTATCAAAAAAACAGTGATCCTTTTGATCAAGGTATAAAAGCAAGAAGAAACAATTAAAACAGGGTTAATTTAAGTAAATAGGCCTGCATTAAATGTAAAATGTCACACATAGGGAATCATTTTTGGTCAAAACATGTGTTGTCTTTTAAGTTAAACAGAATAACATTTACTGTAAGAGATGGACAGATGTGTACTCTTTTTATGGAGATGATGTGATAGTTTTCTTAGTTTAAACCAATATTTGTCAAATGCACTATTGGCATTTGGTACCAGATAATTCTTTGTTGTAAGAGTTGTCCTGCATATTGTAGGATGTTTAGCAGTATCCCTGGCATTTTTCTGCTAGATGCCAGTCACATCTCCCCAAATATGACAAGCAAAAATATGTCTACATATTGTTAAATGTTGTTTGAGTGGTAAAGTTACCCTGGTTGAGAGCCAATGGTTTAAACATCTACATCTGTATGCAAATGCATTCATTATTATAAAAAGTCCAGAGGGAAAAAGGGATATAGGAGACTGGTGGGGAAGGAGAAAGATAGAAGGAAGGGAGGGAGGGAGAGATAGGGAGACAGAAAGAAACAGAGAAAGATTTAACACTGAAGCATTGCACACTTTCTGTTTACTGCATTCGTTTTTATTAGTTCTTGCCAAACACACATTTAACTAGCTCGAATATATGTCAAGTTAAAAGTGAGTAAGAGCACAGGTTCTAGAATCTGGCCAAAGATCAAATTCCGGTTCCAACACATATCAGCTTTATAACACGTTGATCTTGGGAAAGATATTTAACTTCTCTAATCCTCAGTTTCCTCATTTATAAGGAGGTTATCCTAGTATTGGTTCTTGGAGTTTTGTGGTTATAGATGTTAATGGTTATAAAATACTTACTAGAAAGCAGAGTAAACTCAAAACTGTTTCTTGTATCTATCATTATCAATTTCATCACTGATGAGGCAGAATCCTATTTTTTAAAAATAAAGACACTATATTTTAAAAATAAATATATGCAACTGGGGAGAAAATTAAAATACTTAAATATTAATATTTTTTAAGTATCACTAAGAATAAAAGTTATTTAATTCTAACAGACCTGTAACGATTATTTAGAGTTTTAAAAGTATCTACATAAGTAAATCTTCATATGTTATGAACTGATTTTGTGGGAGGCAGCGTAAAATCTTAACTGGGTCTACTTTTTCAAAGATAATTTTTCAGGGCTAAGATAGATGTTTTTCTTGTCACAAAAAAAAATATTTATGAACTCTAGGCTCTCAGTACTCAAAATAGAATTCTTTAAGCAGTGACAGTAATGTTCTAGGTTAAAACATTTTTAAGTGTTTATGAACTATTTCATATTCCAACAAAACATGCTTAAAACCACTAATAGATACCACTTAAAAATAACTATAATACAATTGTTTACCTAGCCATCACAATCCATGCAATTGCATTTCTAAATTAAATCATCTGAATATTCTCTAGCAAGGAGTGTATGTTTGAAGAGATTATCCTGAGTGTGTCATTTTCAGCGTATTTGAAGCACTAACCCATATGTGTGTTCCTTAGACTATAATCTGTAAACAATAAATTCAAGCAATTTGTATCAGCACAGTGTTTTAAGTGCATACTCTTAGTGAACCAGTAGCATCATCTTAGAAACGCAATATTGAAAATCATTATTTTCATTTGGAACAGAGACAGATTATCTACATTACAAAATAACACATGGTACTAATTATAAATTATTATTATAAAGCTATCTAGGATAAATTACAAGGATATCAATATACCAATTATCTTATTAAGAAAATAGATGTTGAGTGCCTAATATATGTCAGTACTGTAGGCACATAGGATAAATTACAAAGATGTCAATATACAAATTAACTCATTAAGAAAATAGATGTTGAATGTTGTGTGTCAGTTATTATTGTAGGCACTAGTGGATTTTTACTGAACAATAACAACAAATCTGTTCTTATGGAATTTTTCTCTGTAGCTATATGTGTTGGGTGAATTCCTTATTTTATTTTCCTCATAGAAGAAATTATAAGCTTTGAAAAAGATTGGTTGCAAAGAGAAGGCCTTCTTTTAATATGAAACATATATTTGAGAATTTCAATTCTTTCTTATTCTTTTATCATACCTTTTTTCAAAAATTGCTTAATTATTTATGTTGAACCTTTTGTCAATAGAAATTTTTCAACCTATAGTATTGGGTCAATATCAGTTTTGAAACTACAACCCAATAAACCTCCAAATCCAAAGCAATCCCAAGTAAAGTTTTAGCAAAGATAGGAGAAACACACAAAAAGCAATGAACTCAATTTTCATTAGTGACCTTTTTGGATAAGTCAACCCATTTAGACTGAAGCATTTATACTTCACTCATCCCTCCAACAAATAATTATTAAATGTTTCCATTTTGTGGCTATTTAAGATAATATCCACGAGGAAAAGGAGAACATTTTTCTATAACTCTCTACCTCATGATTTAAGGCTGTTCAAAGCTTTTAAAAAAAGAATTCACTTGGAGTGTGTGAAATAACTCACAGTATTCTTCACACAACTTAACCTAAAAAAGCCAAAAAAAAAGGATAAGATACAGAGCATCGCTGGCTATATCTCCAAATCAGCAAGTATACCATGAGAAACATCTATAATTCTCACACAAGCCCAGGAATAAACATCCACCAAGCCCTGGTCAACAAATAATGTGACATTGAAATGGCTGGGTCTAACTCTGAATATAGATAATATATGATGAGAAACATTTTTTTTTTAATGATGGAAATTGCTGTATTTCCTAGAGAGAAAATAGAATACATTTGCTATTAACTACTCCTTAATTGCATAAATTCAATATTCTGTCATCTTGTTCAGTTTCCTCAACGCTTAATACTACACTATTTTCTCTAAACTCTACTGCAATTACTATATACATCTTCATTAACATAAATTTCTCAAAAAAGCTAGCATTTACCACACATAGCAAGCATTAAATCTTGGAATGAGGCCAAAATAACTTTACTCTTTCCCAGCAAAGAAGTTCCCAGGTATCCGCAATGTTGTCTGTTGAATTTGTCACCAGTCTAGAATTTATTTGCTTGCTTATAGCTATTCCTCAGTAAGCCCTCGATAATAAACCAAGACTTTTCCTTGCTGCAACTTGCTGGTTCTCCCAGAAGGTAGCTCCTTTCTTGGAGCTAACCTACTTCTCCTATTCCACTTTCTGGCATCTCCTGGATATCACTACTCTTACCACTCTTGTGCTTACTGGAGGTTATCCTTGCACAAGTATATGATTTCATCAAAGGTTTGCTTTAAAATCTTGCTTCAACATAAGGCACTGTCTGCATGAGGGGTTCAGTAAAAAATAATATGTATTTAGATTTGTTTTCCTGTCTCCATGATTTTAATATTATCCCATCCATCTAGAATGCTTTTTATCTTTCTTTTCCTTCCATTGTCCAAAATCAACATTTCAGTCCCACTTCTGAATGGAGATCCTATTTCTATTAGTCTTCCATAGTTATCTAATTCTCATAGTGACATATATCTGAACTCTAATAAAAGTTTGTGAACATTTGTACAACAATGCTTAGTGAGTTAGTGTTGCTAGATTCTGTGTTAGGTGATTTTTCTCATATTTGATAAACGGTTTTACATCAATGTATGAAATTGCTTCCAATTATTATTATTTTAAAATGCGTATATTAAAAGTTCTATTGTTAATCTATTCTTTCTTGTGTATAGTTTCTCATATGCTATCTGAAGTAAATTTCTATGAATATAAGAATCATGTACTATATTTCATTGCATTTCCTCATAACATTCATAACATCTTATTGTAATCTTGCTCCCAAGTATGTGCTTAAAATACTTATATAACAAATACTGATAAAACAAGAAGAAAATTTTGTCTTGTGGAGAAAACAGAATAATTAGAATTAAAAGTACATAGATTGTCTCTAAATCAAGATACTATAATTTTGTAAACCACTTGGTCAATTAAAAATGACCTGTTTATAATGGACTAGACTTGTAAACTCTGTTGTAAAAAATGTTCTGTTTTTTAATGAAACAGTTTATGATTCGATACTAAAGGGTGGAAATTGCACAAAGTTTCTCTCATGAGTGAGTGAAAGAGACATTTTTGGGGTAACAGCAAAACAAGAAATATGCTAGCAGGAACTACCAACATCTCTTAAAGACTTGGCGCTTCCCAATATTCACTGCCTTACTCAGCTATAGTGAAACTACGTAAATGGTTTATGCAGACCAACCACAGACCCCACCATGGCTTACATTAATATTTAATAATTTTTAGGCTGATCTTGTTTTTTTTTAACTTCACAAATGAAACACCATTCATATTTAATACAATGATGCTTTATATTTACCTACATATTTACTAATATCTTTGGTCACCATTCCTCTTGCATGGCAGGAGAGCTAGTTGAGATCATTCTCCTTCCATCTGATCTACTTTATACTTTTCCTTTAGTGAAGGTCAGTTGGTAACAATTTTTCTTAATCTGGGTTTGAATGCAAATGCTATACCCTGTAAACATTCAGAGATGAGAGAAATAATGTTACTCTGGGAAATATACAAAGACAAATCAGTTTTACTAGACAGAAGGTGGTCCTTCTCCTTATCATTACAGAGGAATATTGTCTAAGACCAAGTGGGTTAAGAAAATCCTTTTGTATCATCTCTTGTTTATACAATACCTAATAATGTTGAAAACTTTTCAAATGTCTCTTTCTTTTAAGCTACTATCATTAGATTTGCATGCAAAATGCAACAGAAAATGACTTGTCACAAGTGACCACTCGGCCTTACACTGCAGTATTGAAATTGTCAAGAACTTTTGTGAATATGAATTTAAACTGTCTCATTTAAGGGGAGAAAATACCCATATGCTGCATAAATGCATGCCTGGTCACAAACCTTTTAAAAGACTGATCCATTTAATCAATTATGGAATGAATCAGATGTCCACCTATTTGAATACATATATTAAAGGCACCATTAAAAAAGAATAAAAAACTAAGAAAAATTAAGTTGTCTTCATTGATTTATATATCTCCTTGCAAGTTAATTTCTAGGTTTGTCTTCTCCTTTCTAATGGATGAAACACATGAGGCCCAGTGGGCACAGAATTATCTTTGCTGCTTACTCAGCAGTCAGCATCTTTTCAGAGTTCAGCCCTAAATGTCCCAGTCAGGAAAGCTTGGACCTGTGCAGGAACAGCAGATATACAGCAGGAGATCTTTAATTCATAGTGGCATTCAATTTTTCTTTTTTTGCATGCAGTCAATAAGAAATCACTAAAGAGGTGGGGTGAGGACAGGGATGAGAATGAAAGCAAGGGATCTCCCATCAAGAAATCTTAATAAATCACTGAATCATGGGGCAAGAATGCATTATGTATCCTGTAACATCTAACTTAGCACTTTCAGATGTAAGTTTTGTTGATAAATGAACAAATATATTAATAACAATTTTGAAAAATAAAGTATCCTCTAAATATTCTACTAGGTCTGAGAAGTACAAAGGTAAAGAGACAGACCAGTAAATGTCAAGTTTTGAAACTATGTTGCCACTTAAATTTGAATATGTGAGAATTGATAATCATATTATCTATTATTCTGAGGATACTGAGTTTTCTCAGTGCACAACAAGCTATTTTATCTACATTATCACTAATTATCATATTCATTCATTAAGGTAGTTTTACTTTCCACATGATAACTGAGAAAATCAAGGTTTGAAGCTACATTTCCAAGGCTCTTACAGCCACAGGCTTCTGCCTGAGTTTAGCCAATGGGAAATGGTGATTGAAAGAAGACATGGACATTTTTCCTGTCCATCTTTACTTTGGTCAGCATCTCTGGCATCAGCTATATCTCCTCCATGGCTCTAGCTGCCATAGGCTAAACTGGCCACAATTACTACAGAGTCTTCTTTTATCTCTCCAGCCTGGAAGTGAGTGGCCTCCTAATGTTGTCAATCTCTAGATTACCTCACCATTTATTATTGACTTTTAAGTTTTTCTACCAACTGTATAAAAATTATCTGCCTTAATTTTCCTCTACACAAATACTCAGAGTGGTTTCTGTTATTCTGCATGGATCCTAACTAAAACAACTATGATCTTTATATCACATCATGTATGATCTTTATATCATTTTATGTATTTGTAAAAGGCTACTTTAAAAAACTGTTAATATTATTTTGTAAATTTTTTATTTATCAGATGTTTTTCTCTTCAACTGTGAGCACCTTGAGAGACACATTTTATTTATGAATCCCTACATCTAGCACATGAGCAAATATATTACAAATAATAAATACTCGTTAAAAAATGAAGTAGGTGTGATGTGATGCTACAATAAGATATGGATAGGCAGATATTGAAAGGGCAACTTAATTAAAAGAAAATCATCCTAGAGGTAAGATGCCGGGACTGAACTTCCAAAGACAAGTAAGAATTTTTTCTGGGTAGACGAAAGTAACATTTCATAATAGAAGTGTTTCAAGTAGTGGGAACAAGATTTACAAAACCAAAAAGGAATTGAGTGATTGACACTGATCTAAGAAGTTTTGGCTTAAGCTGAAATCTAGGGTGCATAAGAAGAAAGGCTGGAAGATGAGGCTGGAAAAATAGGGAATTTACATCTGCCTTGCTAAGGAGCTTGTGATTCATCCAGTAGGTTTAAGCAAGGGATAGAATTTTCAATTTGCACTTTAGAAAGATAGTTTTTCTGTCTAAATAAGTTATGAATTGGAATGATCTAGGACAGGTGACCAAAATAAACTGTATGATTATTACCTTACTTTGTTGAAATTTTATTATAAGCAGAACTAAGAAAACATTTAGATGGGCAGGGAATAAGTAGATTCTGGAGTAGTTAAGAGTGAGAATAATTTGAACCTGATGATTTTTTGGGTCAGGTGAGGAAAAATAAAAGTTCTAGTGTAGTTACAGGAGCCAAGTTTGTGTCACTATAAGAATTATGACATAATTAAGCAAGATAGACTGAAGGAAGGAATAGCAAGTTGAGACAAAATATGATGAGTTCAAATTTGGACATGAGTTTGATATGCCTGTGAGGCATTCATGTGAAGTATATATGAGAGAGTCAAAAATACATCCAGAGATCTCAGGAGAGAAGGACAGGTAGAGATAGGAGTCATAGGCAAGTAAGTGATAACTAAAGTGAATAGAATGACTCAGAAAGATAGTAAAGTAAGAAAAGAAAGGCAGAAGACAGAAGACCAGGGAAGAACAAAAGCTTGAGAGCTGCAAGGGTAAAAAGAAGAAAAAATGGTGAAAAGGAATTTGTAGATGGCCATAGGGCTCAAGACAATTCAGGAAACAATACAGTATGGTAAAGAGGGAATCAGCACTTAAAACACTCTAGACTGGACAAATAAAAAGAGTAGAAAGCACTCATTGTTAATAAAAAGTAAAAGTACTGTGTGAGCTTTTGTTTTATTGTTTTTTCCTCCAGGAAAATTTATTGTAAAAGAAATGAGAGATGTGTCAGTCATTAGAAGATAACGATCTTCTTATATAAAAGAAATGGCATAATACTGGGTTCCTTGGTTAGCCCAGGATTCTATAACAATAAGTAAGAATAAATGAATGTGAAAAAATGTCCAAGATCCAAGATAGTATATATTTAAAAGTGTTTCTTCTTCTCTTCCTGTTGAACTGACATCAAAGTTCTCAACATAGACTAAAGAGGACTGAGAACTAGTTGGGTCATCATTACTTGTGGGGTGACAGCACTCAAAAATTAGGGTGAATGTGCTCTGAAAGTCTCTTGCTTTTGCCAATTCTTTGTCTGAATTTTGGCAAGGCATTTAGCCTAGTGCCATTCTCTCTAGGGCAGGAGAAGAAGGGATTAATCTACACTGGTAGATAAGCAAAGCACAGCAATAATGCTTGCTGCAGTTAGTGTATATAGTACCTATCCATAGCAAATGTGTGTATGCATGTGTGTTTATGTGACCCAGTGCTGTTTTTCCAACAATAAAAGGAGAAACATCTGAGTGCACTTTGTATACCCAACTCATTTTTGGAAATAAACCACAAAAAAATCATTTTTTGTCAATAATTATTCTATGACTCACAGACCAGTAGTCTTAACATTCAGACCAGCTAAGCTAATCATTTATTAAAAAGAACAACTTTTTATTGAACATAGAAAGTCAGTTTAGAAAACCAGTACTATTTCATAAGGTCCCTCGTTATGTTCTTTCTTCGTGAAGAAAGGCAGGTTCATGTACAAGTAGGTACAAATTGTTGAATTTCTCAGAGCAAAAGATGACTTCTTTCTACCTTTTTTGTATAGTAATATGTAGGGAGTAAATTGGCCTCAGCTTATGGTTAATTGCCAGTATACAACTGCTCTTCAGGAATCTAAAATAGACAAAATGGCAAACCAGAAACACCCTGATTCAAAGTGTCAGTCCCTGAATGAAAAAGTAAGCTAAAGCTTGACTCACAGAACTGGGCAGGATCATATGTTCAACACCCATCTGGTTGAAAAAGCTCCCAGAAAACACTTTCTTTATCAATTTCCACAGGTGGCAGTATATATTGAACGGATTATACAAGTGTCTTTAACTTAGGCTAGAGAAGCATAAGTTTTATCTCTATCTGTCTCTCTCTCTCGCTCTCTCGCTCATCTCTAGATATTTAATTGCAAATGACATTGTAAAGAAATATCTTGACCCCTCTCCTAAGTAAATTGGAAGCTCTTAATATAGGGGTTGTTTCTGATATAGCTGTGCCTCCTCAAGAGTTTTGTTATTAAAGTTGGATTCATTGAGAATGATAGTAATTACAATCACATATTAGAATCTTAGGCTCTTTCTGACTACTATCATTCTCAATGAATCCAACTTTAATAACAAAACTCTTCTTTCCCCTCTTTTATGGAGCAGTATATGCAAAGACTGTAAGACTGAAGCATCCTTGATATATATATATATAATATATATTTTTCATTTTTGAAAACTTTAATAGTTGGCTACGAGAACTCTTGAACTGACTAGATTTTTTCTTTCTTTTTTACACAGACAATGGAAAGAGGAAATTTGAACAATTATTTAGAACATTTGATCAGTCACAACTTTCACTTTGGATTTTTAGGCATAAATACTTAGGGTTTTAAAAGACCAAAGTTAGATCCTCTGCTCAACTGCTTATCCTCTCTGTTGCAGTTTCCAAGTCTATAAAACAGAGATGATCATAGTATCTTTCTTATAAAGACATTATGAGAATGACATAAATAATGACCATAAAAATATTTAACACAGATAATACAGAGCTAGCTCATCAAACATTAGATTTCTTTCCTATAGAAATCAAAAGATGTTTTCATTCAAATTCCCATTTTATTTTACTTCTGTAGATATGGCCTCTAAACATTCTATATATTTTTAAAACCAGTAAAAAGGCCAACATACTTGGAAAACTTAGCAATTATGGAGCTAGGAAACAGTAATTGGAGAAGAGGTTAGACAAATAAGTGACCAGTTTATACAGAGCTGCACATATTATTGGGGGAGTTTACACTTTATTTTGAATGTAATACAGAACCCATAGATTAAGTTTTAAGCAAAACAGCAATATGCCTTGATATAACCTGATTCAAGTCTTTAAAGGATTACCTAGATACTTTGTTGAGAATAGAATACAATATGATAATGTTGAAATAAGGAAGACCAATTACATGGTTATAGCAGTCATCCAGGTATAAGATAATTGTGGTTTTAATCTATATAGTAGCAGTGGGACTGCTGAAAAGTGACAAGATTTGGGGTATATTTCAAAGATATAGCTAATAATATATCCTGATGTATTCAATATGGTGAATTAAAATGAAAGAAGTTAGGAATCTCTCTAATATTTTTTAGTGTGAAAAACTGAAAAAGTTGCCCCCAGCTGAGATGGAAAAAAAGTTATAATATAATAGTTCTGTGGGGTGGGGAAGATCTTGCGTGTGTTGAGTTGGAGGTATCTATTAGATATCCAAGTTGTAAGTGTTGAGTAGGCAGTTGAATGTACATATCTGGAGTTAGAGAGTGGGCTGGACTAGAAAAAAAGAATCAAAAGTCATTGGCACATAGATGATATTTAAAGCCATGGGACTAAATGAGATCTTCAAGCAAGTAAATTAAGTAGAGAAGAGAAGGCAGCCAAGGACAAAGGCTGCTTAAGGAGTAACAGAAATAGTGAAGAAGACCAAAAAGGAACAACCAGTGATATAGAAAGAAAACCAAAAGAAGGTGCTGGTATCCCAAGAAACAAGTGAATAATATGGAACAATGAGGAGGAAATGATCAAATATATATATATATATATTTTATATATTTTATATATATATATATATATTTTTGTATGCACATATACACACACCCACATGCAAAAAACTACTGATAGAAAAATTAAAACATAATTTGTTACATTGACCAATGAGTATACCAATACAAATTATTAATATATTAATGGGGCAGCTTCAGTGGAATGATGAAAATAAAAGTCTGGTTGTAGTGTGTTTAATAGAGATTGAGAGTGGGAGAAACAGAAACAGTGAATAGAAGACAAGCAAAGAAATAGCACAATAGATGGCAGGGAGTGAAGACCAATACATATATATTTTTAAGATGGAATATATATTAATATTATGATGGTTACCTTTGTAGTAACTTGACTGAGTGATAAGATGCCAAGTTATTTGATTAAATATTATTCCTGGGTATGTCTATAAGACTGTTTTCAGATCATACTAGCTTTTGAATTGGTAGACTGACTAAAGCAAACTGCCCTCCCCAATATGGGTGGGCATTATCCAATCTGTTGAAGGCCTGAAAAGAATAAAAGGCAGAGAAAGGGATAATTCACTCTGACTGTTTGAGCTAGGATGTCCATCTTTTTCCTTTAGACTGGGATTTACACCATTAGCACTACTGGTTCTCATGCCTTCAGAGTGAAACTAAAATCTAACACCATCGGCTCTCTGAGGTTATACAAATAAGTGGCTAGTTTATACAGAGCTGCACATATTATTGGGGGAGTTTACACTTTATTTTGAATGTATTACAGAACCCATAGACTAAGTTTTAAGCAAAACAGCAATATCCCTTGATATAACCTGATTCAAGTCTTTAAAGGATTACCTAGAACTTTGTTGAGAATAGTATATAATATGATAATTGAGATTGAGAGTGGGAGAAACGGAATAAGGTCTTTGAACTTAAAAAATAACTTACCCTATTGGTTTACCCGGTTCTCAGATCTTTTAATTTGAATTGGAGCTACACCATCTTTTCTGTGGGTCTCCAACTTGAAGATAGCAGATTATAGGACAGCTTAGCCTTCATAATCACAAGAGCTATTTCCTTATTATTTGTGTGTGTTTTGTGTATATATAATATATATTCTAAAAGTGTATTAACTTTACCAAAAATTAAGACAGAAGTAGTATTGGGGAGACAAAGATATAATAATTGAAAAATAAGAAAGAATAATCATTTTTAGCAAGGGTGAGAGACTGGTCTATATGCAATAAAGAGGAGGAAGGAGAAAAGGTATCCCAGCTTCCAACCTAGTGGTAGTAGAATCACTGGGGGAAGAAATGGTTTTCCCCTACGGTTGAGAGGTCTGTAGGAAAAGGAGGAAGGGCCAACTGTTCTTTATGAAGAAGCTGATGAGACCCTTGAGAGATTAGGTTGAGTATATAGGAAGTCCTGAAGATAATGGACTGTGAGTTCCAGAGGACACAGTGGAGGTATAAGGAAAAAAAAAAAAGACAAAATATAAAGTGTGTATAGCCTTTATGATTATTAGAGTCCTTTGATGATGGTCACAAAAGAGGGAGAGGATAAAATGAGGTAGTTCTCTGGGATTTAAAGCAGACAGAAAAGTGAAGAGTAGAGAGAGGTGAATTTTAGATTTTTCCACTTAATTTCTAATAAGTGATATAAAAGGCACAGGAGACGAGCCACCGAAATTCAGACCCAAGACATTGGTTGGATGTGTTGGCAAAAACAGCTTCATTTTTCCTGGACTTGGAGGAGTGTAGGTTTAATTCTGAAACTTATAGAACCATTGAGTGAGGTCTAAAATGAAGTTACCTGAGCCAATAAAGTCATTCTTTTTCCTCTTAAGGTATTGAAGTTTTTAATGGATAATTTAAAGAGAAAAGAGATCTAAAAAAATACAACTTCAAAACTGTCCACTAGGTTCTTGGCGATTTAACACCCACAGATGAAAAGGAACACACAATAATGTGATTCTAAGGAGAATTCAGTTTATCCTGATTGTGTTCTCTCTAAGTGATGGATAGACTTATAATGGACCCACTACAATATTCCTCTAGGAAACCTGGGTCCAATGTGGTTTCTCTAAAGGCAATAAGATATTTCTATCAGTACTGGAACCATATTAGTTTACAATTATCTGTTAATGAGTTGCATCCACACAATAATGGGAAAATTCTGAGTGTAGGAAACATCTGTTTATCGTCAGAGTCTAGCTTAAGAATGACCTATATTGACTGTATTTTCAGGAATTATTTATTCAATAGGTAAATAAATGAATGAGCAAAGCAATCACTTTTTGTAAAGACTGATTCTGTGAAGAATCACAAGAAAGTAGCATAAACATGTAACCGGGAAAGACAAATCTCTGAAATGTTACAATACTCCCCTCTTTTTGAAGACATGATCCCACCTTTTCGCATACATAATTTAGTTCCTATTAACCTATGACACAGTTTTCATCATCTAATTACAAATGTGACACAAGGAATAATAGCTTTGTTATCAAACAAAATAGTTGACATTCAGTCAATTTCGTAAATAATCTTTTCTCAGACTTTTTCTTCTTTACCTAGGCTAGATTAATCCCTTGCATTCAAAGCTCAAAAATGTAATATTCATTTTATACCATTTTCCTGCCCTTTGGCTGTTAACTTCACTGCAACTTTATACTCCAAAACCAATTTGTCAGGTTTCAAAAATATTTCAGTAAAGTTTGTATAAATCAATTTCCCACCTCAAAGCCTTCTCTCAGACATATGAAGTGTTGTGTTTTATTTGCTGGATCATCCATCCATATATATTTCATTTGTAGCTTCTTGTCCAGCCTATCAATTGTGATTACATTAATGGCACCTAGTCTGCTCTATATTACTAAGTTAGGCCTCTACAGAAGTACTTTTAAAATAATTCTAATTTAATTTCAACAGTACCTAAAGCTGAATACTTATTTGATCTTTAAACATATGAGTTCAATTATAGCTTCACACTTGATCTTCATTGAAATAATTTTTTCCAATTGTACAATAAGAATAAGTGAAATTATCTTATATTTCTCCATTCTTATATTTCTCAAGTAAAGTGAGTCCTAACATACAAAAAAAGAAAGTTTCAGTTTCTGTGCTGTGTCTTGTATGTTACTGTATTAGTAGTAACCAGTTGTTCAAAGTCAACAATATAATCATTTATCTAATTGAAAAGTAAGTGAACAACTAATATAAACTATTGAGTTTAAATGGTTGTAACAGCATAAAACACGATGGCTATAATGGCATTAAACAGGATCCTAAATGTTAATAGCAATTGCATCTATGATACAAGTATAAAAAGCCTGTATTTTCTTTTTATAAGAGAACTTCTGACATGATCTTTCATTTGTGACTTTATTTATATTGGAATAGAGTTGAATATTAAGCTCTATTGAGTCAATAATAAGGAAACAACCATTCTGTGACCTCATAAAGATAGTTAGATGATCCTTTGTTTAATATTCTACATTAGTAAACTTTCACTGAAAATCTTGAGGCAGTTCGTGTTTAATTTAGTGTCGGTCCATTGTAGATAAGTAGTACTGGGGTTGCACGCAGTAAAATAAAACAAAACTTGAAAGAGTTGCAACATCCCAAGTCACTAAACTAAATGCTAATTACCTCTTCAAAAGAATGATTATGTATTCCATCTGTATCTGAGTAGTAAAGAATTGTAGCAATTTTACACATTGGAAATATTTATATTTGCTTTGGGAAGTATTTCACACAGAAACTATTACATGCCTCAAATAATATATGACAAATGAAAATAGAAAAAGCTATTGAATAAAAAAGGAAAAATACACTGTGTGCTAAAAGTTTGGAAGAAAATTCAGCAATCAAATCGCAAAAGCTAAAATTTCAGTAAGAAGAGTTTAAGCAGGAATCGAACAAATAAAAATAGTCTTTGACAATCATAAAGGATGTCTTTGTATTTAGACATTTTAAAAGTAGGAACACTATTTCTTTTGCCATGGTAATTGCTTCTATTTGAACAAGAAAGATAATATGTCAACAGTTTAAAAACTTAATCTATATTTTTTTTTTTTTTTTTGCCTGTAATTTCAGCTACTTAGAAGGCTGAGGTGGAAGGATATCTATATTTTTTATTTATGCTTCAAAATTTTTTTCTTCTGATTTTGGAGCTGTGAGATCCTGGGCAATGTAAAATCTAAAAATACAGTCACTCCAGTTTGACAGATATTGTTAACTGTAGTTTGGTAACATTTGTCTCAGTTTGAACCTCCTAAAAGACATGAGTTGTTAATACCAGAAAAAGCATACTGGCCTGGCTGGTTAATCCACCTAGGTCTTCCTAACACTGAGTAGCTAGGAGAAGACATCTTTAGTCTCACCCCAAGGGTTTCCCCATTTCCTTACCTGCCCACTCAAAAGAGAAGCATAGTGGTTCCTGCCGGTAATCCCAGAACTTCGAAAGGCTAAGGCGAGAGAATCGCTTGAGCCCAGGAGTACAAGATCAGCCTGGGCAATATAGTGAGACTTTGTCTCTACGAAATATCAAAACATTAGCTGTGTGTAGTGGTGCATGCTTGTAGTCCTAGCTACTTAAGAGAGGCAGGAGAATCACTTGAGCCTAGGAGTTTGAGGCTGCAGTGACAGAATTGTGCCACTGCACTCCAGCCTAGGTGACAGAGTACGACCCTGACTCAAAAAGAGAGAGGGAGAGAGAAGCACAACACAATATTGATGGTGTATTTACCCTTGTTAAAAATGAGAAAAAAGTATGGGTGAGCAATGTATATAGGAAATTTGATACAATTGCTATCATTTTTCTAAGTTTCATTCCTCTAAGCACTTAAAATTCTTCAATTTTATCTTCCCTTACCTAGACATCAAGAAGTTTAGAACTAATTGTAATATCAAGTGATAATATGGATTCTATTGAATATGTTGTTTTCGATGTGATTTTTAATTAAAATATAGTCTAGTGCTTATATAATACTTACTCTCCAGGACCATGTAAAAATTGGTTTCTTAGTCGGCATCTCATAGATAGGGATTTATGTGGGGGAGTGTAAAAATTGTTAGAAGTAATCACCTGATAGAATTTGGAATTCAAAAAAAGAAACTTATTTAATAAAGCTTTGGAATAAAACTAAATTAATTAGAATTTAAATAAAAGGTTTAGGGTGTATTTGTTCAACTATCAGTTGACTTAGGCTAGTAAAACGAAATAAAAGAAGAAATGTATCATCAAAAAGAAAATAAGACCAATTTAACATGGCATATTTAATATAGCTTGGCAGTCTCAATATAGTAAATAAAACCACAAAAGTATACACAACGACAAACCACATACTTACAATAAAAGATAATAGGGTTGGTTGATCAGAGATGTGAAATAATAGCAAAAATTTTGAAATCCAGACAAGTTTTTTAACATGTCTTAAAGATAGCATGATTTGAAATTTGAAAGCATGAGAAAATAAAGGCTGAACAAGTATGAGATATGCAGTGGGACGAGAATAGGAAGGAGAAATGGAAAGAGATGGCTCCATCAGTGTCTTCCAGTCTTACATCACATTAATCTGGTTCTCCTCAGGCTGCAATTCCCACTGGTTCCCCAAGAACTGTCCTCTATGGTCAATTAATCTGGGTATTTGGGAACATCTTGCTACAGTACAGCATGACTTTTCTTTTACACTTCTCAAGTGTATTGAATAAGTCTTTTGTCTAATTTTATATATGGAAGGAGTTGTAGAGATACCATCCAAACAGATTATTTTATAGTTATAATTATAATTATAATTTATAACCAGCTGTTATTTTGGCTCCTCCCATAAGATTTATGAAACATGATAGACTATTACACTACCTGGCAACTAACCAACAGACTGCTCTTATCTTCTTCTTCCAAATATGTCTTTATTAAGGCAGTTTTTACTCATTTGAAAAGCTCTATCTCCCAGCCTTTCTTGCAAATAAGGTTCAATGGGATAAAGGTAGAGCTTCTGGAAATCTCCTTAAGAAGTGTGATGATGAGCCGGGCTCGGTGGTTCAGCCTGTAATTCCAGCGCTTCGGGAGGCTGGGGTGAGTGGATTGCCTGAGCCCGCGGGTTCAAGACCCGCCTGGGCAACTTGGCGAGACTTCATCTCTACAATAAATCAAAAAAATTCGCCAGGCGTGGTAGCGCGCCCTATAGTTCCAGCTACTTGGAAGGCTGAGGTGGAAGGATCGCCGGAGTCCAGCATGTCGAGGCTGCAGTGGCCGGGAGCGGCCACTGCACTCCAGTCTGGGTGACAGAGTGAGACTCCAACTCAAAAAATAAAAAAAAGAAGTGTGATAATGATAAGAAAATGATTGGCAGTAGTGAGAAACTATCAGGGGAGGAGGGGTGGGATAGGCAGTTAAGGGAAACTGCTAGGGGAGGGAGGGGCATACCTTATCAACAAGGGTACCTACCTGCATAATCAACGTTTGTATACATAACTCTGAATTGTACCCCACATCTTTATAATAATAATTTAAAAAATCTAAGATAACTACAAAGCAAAAAAAAAAAAGTGTGACAACTTGCTTGATTATCTTCTTCCTTCCTCTTGGAATGTCAGTGTGATGTTTAGAACTGCAGTGACTATTTATTTTTAAACCACAAAGCTACCTTGAGGGTGAAGACATGTGATGAGGATGACAGAACAGAAACAAAGAAGTTTGGGACAAGGGTTATATCATAAAATAATCTTACCTGCCATGAAATGTCTATCTCTGAACATTTTATATGTGAGAAAAAAATAGACCTCTTTTTTTTTTTAACCAATCTTTTCTTAAGATCTCTGTTGTTTCCAGCCAAACACAATTCCTAACAAATATGGCATAAGTGAGCAAGGCAATGTTCAGGAGAAAGAAAATAAAAATAAAAATGTAAAGAGGAATTCTAGCAGTCAGAAGCTAAGACAGCCAATTATGGGGGATATTAGTCAGACACTTAATAAACTGTGTCTGAGTTAGTTGAGAGGAGTGGTTTATAACTTTAGAGATTTTGAAAATTTAAGACTATCTCAAGAACTGCAAGAAAAAAATGATTAAGCTACAGGAATATAGAATCTAATAGAGAGAACAGGCTAAAAACAGAAAGCATGGATAATTTTGTAATACTAAACACAAGTATTTGTGAATGAAATACTTTGCTAGGCATTGACTACGCTACTAAAAATGGATATTAGAAATTCTTTTCTTGGAGGCCTTCCAAATAGGGTAGATAGCAATCTGTCTAGGCGAGTTTGGGTTCAGTCCAGGCTGAAGGCAGATGGATGAACTAGATGACCTCTGGAAGTCCCTTCTGCCCTATTATCCAACAATTCTATTTCTTACTGAGAGAAAGTTATTGCTGCTTCTTTATTTGTAGTTATGGTCATTAAGGAGACCTTTGCTTCCCTTCTGTATATTGTAGATATTTCTGTTAAATAAGAAGACGCATGACTGAAAGAAGCAAATCACTTTAGGCAAAATGCAGGAGTGAATCTTCTGACATTAACAAAAAACATTTAAGACCAATACTTTCAGCATACCGTGTAGCACACGTGACCCTCATAAGTTGCTCTGTAAAGCGGTCTTTGTGTGTTTTACACTTTATCACTGTTACAATGTTTCCTTTATGTTTGTCATCTCTGCCCAGTTAGTTGAGTCTTGTGGTCAAGTGACTGGGCTAGGAGTTTAATATAATTTTCTTTAGGTGTTTCCAATCTATTAGGGATATAATGCATACACATAGAAAGAAAAAAAAAAAAAGATTAGACCAAGGCACATTTGCAGTGAAAAGCTCACTTCAAAAGTAAGTTATACTGTGTTAGGCAAGAAAACTAGGATTTGACCCCAAACATATTTCTCTCGGTCCTTCACATTCTGTTGTGAGTAATTAATTTAGAAGGACAAGATACAAACCTGACTTATTGAAAAGGAACTAAAGTCATTTGGCTTGTAGTCGGACATAGCAATCAAAGCAAGAGCATGACTAGCAAGAGCATGACTAGTGGAAACTTCACCTTACACTGGTTTTGAAAACAGGAACAAATGAAATGAAACCGGCTGAAAGGCATAAAAACATAAGTATATTTTTAATTCCCTAAATAACTATTTCAGCTGACTATCCAATAGACATAGAGTAAGAATATTTATAGAATATCCACTCACACACATGTATATTTCTACATACATTTACATATAAAATAATTTTTATATTTAATTCTATGTGTAATAGATATTTAGCGATAATTCTACATAGGCTATTTAGAATAAAGAGCATTTTATGCCTATTAGTATTTCTTTCCAAACTTCTTAGAGACCACTAAAGTAATATGTAATTAACCTAGTTAAAAATTAGACAATTCAGGTTCTTAGTGCTTCTGCTCTGAGAATATTGGAGCATTCTCAGAGTCATTTATTGATCTGTATAGATTTTTTTCTTGGCACTCCCTAGTTTTGTACCTGTGCTGTACTCTGAATAAGAACACACCACACGTTTTCAGCTAATGGAACTGAAAAGTACTCTTTAGGGCTTGTCCCTCTCATTCTCCTTGTATCTGACACTTAGGCCTTGGTTCACAGGCACAATGACCTAACCCAGAAAAATCTCAGTGAGCAGAGTGATCTCTCTTCACTAGCCATTTTATCATTTCCACAATCACAGTGGGTTGTGGACCAGTTCTAAAAACGTTTGTGGCATAAAGAGGTCAATCATTTGAATTCATGATTTTTCTTAATCACAAGCCTAATGGAGAGCTGTAACACAAATTCTCTGCTAATGCTAATAAATCTGGGTGATTTATTTTCACTAAAAAGATTAATCCTTATTGAAAAGCCTCTTGTGTATAAACTCAAATATGCAAATATATGTAAAGAGTTTGGAAATTTTCTACACGTGCATATGTCTCTGTGTATGACAAATGACACAGACGTAGGGATTGACTATGACACACTCAGAAGCTTACAGTTTCACAACTAATTCATTTCTCGGAATATGGCTTAGTATATTGAGATATTCAGTTATGATTGTCCTAGTTCATTTGCACACCTATAACAAAATATCAGCTGCTTGGTAGCTTAAGTAACAGAAATTTATTTCTCATTGTTCTAGAGGCTGGAAAATTCAAGATCAAGGTGCCTGCAGATGCAGTGTTCAGGGCAGGCACATTTCCTGGTTCATAGATTGGTGTCTTCTGCCGGTGTCCTCATACAGCAGAAGGAGTGAACAAGCTCTTTGGGGCCTATTTTATAAAGGTACTAATTTCATACATGAGAGCTCCTCCTTCATGACTTAATCACCCTTCAAAAGGCCCCACCTTCTTGGAGCATCATCTTGGTAATTAAGTTTCAGCATATGAATTTTGGGGTTGATACACACTCAAATCATAGCAATTGGCATTAGTACATATGTGATTCTGGGAAATAGGGTTTACTATATAAGTGACAATAATAGATCAAAGAAAAGACAGAAATAGACAGCTTTTGCTACAATTGTGAACATGTTTGAAATTCAGAATTGAAAACACTGGCAAAAAGGTGTGAAAATCTCTTAAGCGCTTCCTCTACAGAATTTTTATAATTTACTAGAATTCTAGATTGAGCTCAATGAATCTCAAATTTTCCAAATACGTATTAGCCAATTCTTATTGGAATGCCTCCCATTATCTGAGATTTTGCTTTCCAAATCTTGACTTTCTGAGATTTTAGTTACTCATGGTCAACCACAGTCTGAAAGTAGGTAAGTACAGTACAATGAGTTAGTTGGAGAGAGAGAGAGAGAGAGAGAGAGAGAGAGAGAGAGAGAGAGAGAGAGAGAGAGAACACTCACATAACTTTTATTACACTATATTTTTAAATTTTATTATTATTGTTGTTAATCTTTTACTGTGCTTACTTTATCAGTTAAACTTTATTATAAGTGTAAATGTATAGAAAAAAACATAATATATACAAGGATCTTGGAACGTATCCCCCACAGATAAGGGGGACTACTGTATTTTGTTATTGTTATTGTTCAAAATTTAAACTTTTTCTATAAAATGATTTTGAGAAGTCTCCCCTTATTTCTTCCAGATCCCATTATAAAGTTGAATTTCTATTTTTTTAACTTCCTATTGTTACCAGTACAGATCTACTTCAAAGAGTTAAAATAAACTTCATTTTCTTTCCATATTCCTCCATGAATGAAAGCACTAATTTTTCTCAAAAGGGGAGAACTAATAGTTAGATTGAGACATTGAATTTTGCAAGCTGGTTGTATAGTTGTTAGGCTTATTGTTCACTCAGCAATTTTTTTTTTCTTTTCAATCAATTAATAATACTGACAGGGAATATATAGTTAGTTCAAAAATATCTTCAGTTGATTTTCTACAAGCCGCCTCGCTGCTTTGAGAATGGGTCAGGAAGGATGCTGAAGCATAACAATTTTATGCATTTCTCGGAGTTGATGTGTTAAGGCCCAGTAGTCAAAACTGGTGAAGGAAAACTCAAGGTCTCAGTGTTTAAAGCTTACTCTCAAACTGATTTTCTGTGTGACTCCCGGGATGCCATTCAACTTCAGCTACCTGCTCTAATTTGTTGCTTTTTAAAATATCAGTCTGGTTGTGTCAAAAACCAAATAATGAATCATAGGGGATTTGGCTTCACACTTGAGGTTGAGTGGAGACTTGAATGACAGTTTGTTATTATTCATACTTTGGAATAATATTAACACAGTCATATATTTTTCAAAGTTTAGGGACAAGAGGGTAAAACTCAGGCATGATCTAACAAGGCAGTGTTTAGTAGCTTGCTAAAGATGAAATTATGGTTCCTTAAAACAGTAAAAACACCTTTCAATTCCTTACTTTCATCTGAAAAGGAATTCACTTCAGTGTAGTTACTCATGTTGTCTATTTCAATTTTAATCACTCACATGAACTACATCCATGTGACACATTAAAGAATATCACCTTAGGTGAATTCTGGAGTTGAACAATATGTAGGGATAGATTATTATTTATCTCAAAGTTTATGATTATAGTAATGTGCATATTTGCCTTCTAAAAATAAATAATATAACTTGCTATATATGTGCACCAGTTCTAGCTTCTAAATGCCTAATATTAAAACAATATCATCTAACACTCATTAAACTATTGAGAACAATAATATTGAGAATATATCATTTTTCCTTCTCTTGCTCTTTATGGTTTTATGCATTTTAAGTGGGTTCTACTACATTTTCATTACAATGTAACTTCTTTTGGTCTATTCCTAAGTATATCTTCCCATTTTATTTTTTCTCAGCAGTTTTTACCCACCTCCATTATGACATGTAAATTCCATGGAAGCAGAAAATAAGAGTTTCTGCATCTCCGGTGCTTAGGTAAATATCTGAAATACTGTCAGTGAACAATAAAAGTTTACTGAAGTTAATGAATGAATTGAATTTAGGAAAACTTTTACTGTGCTTCTATTAGCACATTAAAAAAATTCACTTTAGCCTCAACCCCATTATTGTTTTCTACATTCTTCACTTTCCACATATCAGAAAGAAGGGTGAAGGGATGATCTAGATAAACAGTGACTTCCAGGGTCCCTGAATATTCGTATAAATTAACAATAGCAAAAGTAATAAAACATTAAAACGTGTCTTCTGTTGGGGAGATATTATTATTGTTAAGAACCTAATTTCTTTGACTTTTTGTAATTTTATACAAGTCTTCTATCTAAGTAACAGATATTGTTGAGAAACAGATGGATACAATAAGAGTTGTTTGCACAAGGAGTAAAGCTCCATTTTAAAGGAATTACTATATCTTCTTTTGCAGATATTAGGTGGACAAACAGAATAAAGATTCTATTGGGGTGGGAGTAGTGGATCCATGTTCTTGACTTGCATCTACCTAAAATAAAAATTAACCCCAAATGTAGTATATTGCAGCAGCAATTGAAGGTCCATAATGTACCAGGATTCTCACTACACAAAAGATTAGATCAAAATGTAGAAGTCACTTGGCACAGTGGCTTATGCCTATAATCTCAGCACTTTGAGAGGCTGAAGCAAGAGGACTGCTTGAGCCCAGGAGTTTGAGACCAGCCTGGATAACATAGCGAGAACTCAATTCTATGAAAAGTTTAAAAAGTAAATAAATAAGCTGGGCATGGTGGCACACGCCTGTAGTCCCAGCTACTTGGGAGGCTGAGGTAGAAGAACCACCTGAGTTCAGGAGACGAGGCTGTGGTGAGCTGTGACTTTGCCACTGCACTCCAGCCTGGGCAACAGAGTGAGACTTTGATTCAAATATGTGTGTGTGTATATATATATATATATATATATATATACATATACATACATACATACATACATATATCTATGTGTGTGTGTATGTGTGTGTGTGTATGTATATATATATATAATATATATATATTACAACTTAGTTTGGAAACACTAGTTTCTAAGAAGAGAAACAGATACAGAATCTGAAATGATTTATTTTATTTATTTTTTGTTAGACACAAGGTCTTGCTCTGTCATCCAGGCTGGAGTGCAATGGCACAATTATAGCCCACCATGACCTCGAAATGTAGCCTCAAGTGATTCCTGCCTAAGCCTCCTAAAGCACTGGGATTACAGCTTGGCTTGATGTTTTAATAAAGAATATCTTCTTTTCAACTTACAGTCTTTTAAGATCATATTTAAGCTATTCGTAGGTCTAAACACACTTTAAAAAATATGTACAATTTTTTTTGTTTCCATAGTTATCCTTAAAATAGTTCTGTTTGGAGCCAGAGAACATGAATTGTGTATAATGTAATGGTAATCAAAAATGTAAATCTGCTAAAAGAGATTCACTTCCATTCAACAAAAAACTATTTTAAATTATTCCTTTGAATGCTGAGTTGCAACATAGGACCAAATTACTTAGTCATCCTTTCCTCAGAGATATTCAGTTAGCTAGTGTTGTCTCTAGAAGTCAATGTATTCAAACAGTTGAAACTCGAACTCCAGGTCTCTTTAGCTGTATTAGTTTAGCAATTATAGCTGATAAATCAGTGTTAAGAAATAGGATATCTGTGCAAAAGCATATTTCTAGTTAAATAGAATTTATAAAACTAAGACCTTGAAAAAGTATCTGCATAAACACATATGTATAGATACACATTCATGTATGTTCAGGTATATATGTTCATATATTTATATATGCACACAAATATACCTATATTTAGAGCAGTCTTCAGTAAGTGCACAATCCTAATTTCATGTAGATGTCATTTGTCAATATGTAAAGTTTTTATATGAGCATTTCAAAAGGACAAAACATTTGTGGAAGATCTATTCTTTCTAGGAATTGTTGCTTTGCTTCTGGGAAGCATTAAACTTGGAGCTGAAATCAACCAGTGTTAAGGGTCATAGCCTTTCACTAAACTAACTTAATTACTTAAACTAATCTCTTTGAGAGGAAACGCTTACACCTGAGACAAATTTGAGACTATTCAATCACCTTAGCACAACTCAACACAGAGAAAATACAGCAGGATCTACTGGTAAATTGTGAGATCTTTACTAATCAAAAGTGGTCTGAGCATACAAACCCATGTCTTTTGGCTAATTCCACTCTTTGTTTGTTAGCTCTAGGTTTATTGATGTTTCAAGTTACTTGAGCACACATTAGTGAAGTTTCCCTTCCTGTATTTTAAGCTTAATGTTGCTGACAGATGCACTTTCTATAACATTGCTTGCTTCACTATTCCTATGTTTTTGGATTCTGCATGTTGAAATTCCCCTTCATAGTATGATTTTAATTTACAAAGATATTGACAACATTTCTCAATGGAATTTTAAAAATAGGACTAGGACAATCTCTACCAATACAACACCTAAAATTAAAAACAATAACAAATTGCTCCAAAATTCATTTATCTTCATCAGCTTTACCAGCTTTCTTTTTTCCTTCCATCTTTTCTTTTTTCTTTTCTTCCTTCCTTTCTTCCTGCCTGTCTGCACGTTTTCTTTCCTGCAATCCCTCCCTCCTTCATTCCTTCATTCATTTCTTCACTCCTTCTTTCTTTCAATTCTAATAGCTGCATAGAATAATTAATGAAACAACAGATACATTTTTTTCTTTCTAGAAGACTGAAAAAATTGAATTCTAAATATTTGAGCTCAGATATAGCTTCTAGATTAATTTCTTTTTAGAAAATTTGAAATGCATGTGAGATTTAAGCAAGAAGTTAAGGATTACTAATTTTAGTCATTACAGGTAATAAAGACTGTGATTTACCTCAGTCCATTTTAAGAAAGCCTCTGAGCTATAAATCACCCCCCAGATTTTTTAGCACTTTCTCATAAGACGTTAGTTTTATGGATAAAAACATAAAAATTTAAAAAGCTATATAAAATTTTAAATATGACAAATTGGTATCTAAAATAAATAATGTCAGTAACTTTAAAGTTACTGACAATAGATTGTGAATGGATGAAGAACAATGTAATTGCACATACTTGGAAAATTATATTCCAGCTGGCAAGTAAAGTTAAATAATCCACTGAAATTTTTAAAAGTCTGAATATGCATTATTTCAAAGAGTTAGGTGATACATAAAAGAATCATATTCTTCTTTAGGTCCCTGATCAAATACACCAGTTAAATATACCATATACTCAGAATTATTCAGGACATTTCTCAGAATAGAAAACTAATAGATCAGAAAAGATGAGCATGTGTGTTTAGGGGGTGAGATTTTCATGTCAGAGAGTTTCATTTCCTAATCAGTTTCGGCAAATTCTTTACACACTATCTTCTTAGATTTAAAAGAACATTGTGATGTTTGCAGAAAGCATAGTCACTTTTGCTAGTGACACAAATGATAGAATCCCTTTTTGAATTGATCTCAAGACTTCTCATTATTCTTTTAACAGAGTAAAAGCAGATAGTACCACAGAGACTGTCATTTCCATGTACATTTAAATATATTACCACCTTGCACAGCAAATGTAATCTAAATAGGGTTGTGAATACAAAGAGGGCTTCTTTTGCTTTTACTACTTTAAAGTTAACGTAATAAATTATCTTAAGAATGTCGAATTTTGAAATAGTGTTTTCATTCATCTCAGTTGATCTAGTTTCTATTAGTTGAATTTGTTCACTTTTTTCATCATTCTTTGTATGGTTGTATGCATTTTTGTGAAAACATCTTGGATTGAGAAGTCTTACATTTTAAAGAATGTGTTTTCACTGCTCATGTAATTAGATAAGGTGATATTACCACCAATATGAAATACTGTCTAGGAAGAAATGAAATTTTCAAAAAATACAACGTGATGATTTTGAAAGTTCTTATTGTAAAATTTTTGCAAGCGCATGTCTATATATAAGTACATTCATGTATAAAAATCCATTTTTCTTTCTTCAGATAGAGCCAAATTACGGAGATGAAAATATCAGTGTTATAGAAAATCATTAATAATAGATATATTTTCATTATCTTTACTAAGAAGAAATTGATTTTTCTAGGAAACATTCAGAAAACAATTCAGTTAATACAAAAACATTTTCAAGACCAGAATATCATCTCTAAAATGTTAAACTTTTCTTCTATTAATTTTCATAAAGGATACAAATATAGCACCAAATGTACTTTGGGATTTTCTATTAGAAAGAAGAAAACATACCCATCATGTCTTAGGCTTCAAGCATAATGATTTAAATTAGAGTATGTGCTTTGAACACAACAAAAAGGAAGCAATGTAAAGAGAAGTGATTTAGATAAAATTGTTCTGCAAAGAGAAAGCATTTCCAAAAAGAAATGCAATGTTGCAATGTTTGAATTAATCTGGTTTTTTTCTTTATGCTAAGTCTATAGGGGATAGGAAAGTTCCTCAGGGACTTGATAGGGCTGGTGCCTAATTAACTCTCCAGAAAACAGTTTCATCAGGTGTGAACAGAAATTAGGAGGAAGGTTAAGGATGAGAAAGCAGACTCATTTCTCATGATGTACCTTTGCTTACAGCCAGTCACCTTTTTTCATTTAAACACAAACCATATTCATGTAGCAAATCTAATGCTGCCCCAAAGATTTGTTTTTTGTCCACGTGGTAGGGACACTCTAGCAAACCAAGCAGTAAACTCACTTCTGAGTTTCATTTCTCAAAGTAGAAATATTTCACTAAACCACTGACTTTGAAATGACTTTAGCTTTTCAGTCACCTTGATCTTGTGATTGTATGTAATGTGCAAGGTGACAGAATCAGGTGAAAAGCCTTCTTCTGAGGTCAAATATCTAGTAGAGATCCAAATATACTTCTTAATATTTCTAAGTCCATGATAGGTCATAATGAATTGTTGCTTAGGTGTTTAAGAACATTCTATTTGGTGAAATAAATAAGTCTTTAAAAGGCCAAAGTGGTACAATCAATCTCCTACTGGTAAATTAAGAAAAAAGTTTGTCACATGTGATAAAAATACAAAACTTGAAACAGTTTAATAACTAAATTTGAACAGGAAAAAAAGAGTGAAACATACACAACTGTACACTGTAAATCTATTTTAATATGATATATGTGCAGATCTTTTCAAGGACCAAGATACATTCAATGGCATTTTATTTTAGTTCAAATACTTTGTTTTTATTTGAATTTTCTTTTTTGTTATTAACATATATCCTCATTTATGAGATCACAAATCTAAATATTTTTAGAAGACTCAGATATATTTTCGAATGATTCTCAACACTGGAATATGTTTTTGATATTCAAATTTGTGTAATCATCTCCAAAAAGTCTTTGAAAACGTGATGACTTTGTTCTTTTAAAAGCTTAGTCACACATATCTATTTGAAAATTCAGAAAGTAATAAGACGGTTGAATTATAACTGAATTCAATAGAATTAGGCTCCAGAAAATATAATTAATAACTGAAAGACAATTAATCTCTTTAAAGCCTATCACTTTATAATTCAGTAACTTCTGTTAATATCATTCTTTTTAATATACAATTATATAAAAGAATACATGTCACAAAGCCTTTAAATAAAAATAAAATATCATATTTATTACTATTACACATGTATTAATAACTGAAACTTAGACTCCGCTGGCTTTTTATGTGACTCTGTCAGAGTTCAATGCTAAAGAAAACATGAGTGAAGAAGGAATCTGCTAAAACCTTTCATTTTCCAGCTAGAAACTGTCCACAGAGTCAGAGTAACTACACATCCCCTGAGAAAGAGGGGAAAGATATAGTTTTTAGTTGATTTCTGCAGTCTAGCTGAGGCTTCTCAACATCCTTACATTTTTCAGATTATCTTTCTGAGATTTACTTTTATTCTAATATATCTCTCCACTCATGGTCCTTGAATTCAGTTCACTTTACCCATATCTGGAAGATGATTGGCTTACGAGATAAGTTTCTTTGTTCTACACATCGCTGACTATACAGTGTTTTAAAAATTAGCAGCTGAATCTGAATACTTTAAATACATAAGGATATGGAGCTCCTCCTGAAAAACCTGGAACTTTTGGTGACCTGAGACCTTTTACTGCATGACAGCAGTTAGTTTGTGTGAAGTTGTCCAGTGAACAGACATATATTCCCCGTCTTCTACAGTTTCCTCTATTCCTTATTGTCTTACTGACTCCAAAAGTAAGAACAGGTTCCAACTGACATCTTAGCTTCACTATCCTTTGTGTTATACTCAGTATGTGAAAATTGAGTTAGAGACTTCAGTTGTTTCTTCCTGACTGTCTTGAAGCTTGATTCACTGGGCTATTGTCTTGAAACTATTTCCAGGTCTGGGTCCTTACCTTGGACCTTGACTTTTTTTTTCCTCTTATATTTCTTTGTCTCATGTTTCATTCCCCTACACCCTACCCTCAAATTCTGTTAGAATATGCCACATCCAAATAACTTTTCATTTATTTTTAAATAAATAAAAAATAAATTATTTATATAATTTCTTTTTTATGTTCTTAGCAGATATGTAAATCTTTTACCACTTGAAATTTAAAATGTTGACTGTGAAAAAGACAGACAATTACGAGAAAGTTAATATTATAGCATTATGGAAATCATAGAAGAAACATATTTCCTATGAATACACCCCATTTAAATATGTGTTCACAGAGGAATTCCTTCAAATACTCTTTGTTTGAGCAATGTTCCAGAGAAACAAGTTTATAACACTGTGTGATATCAATCTACTGTGGCAGACTTCTCATTTGTCTTTTGCTCAAAAGTACTCTGTTATATGAAATGCATAATTGTTTACGGGCCAAACTTCAAAGTCTAAATGTGTGTATGTGTGTTTTTCTAATGGTGTTTTTCAATAAAACACAATAATTGCAGCTTTGAAATGCATATTAAGTGTCTGTCAATAAAATACATGCTTTCCCAATAACTGATATGGTAGTGGTTGAAAGAAAAGACAGGTTATAGGTTCTCTTTGAACTTTCATTACTATGCAAAATTTAATATTGCAGTTTCATTGTGCTGCAAATGGACTCACCCTGGCAATGTACTCCTTCATCATACCCATCTGAACAGTCCAAGACACCATTGCACAGTTGGGATAAATGAACACATTTGTTGGTACCAAAGCAGGCGATGTGATTCATGGGGCATTTGATTTCTACTTCCTCGGGACCTAAGCAAATTATAAAAAGGAACAGAACAATATGTGTTAGCTTCACTTTTTTGATAGTAAAACTGTTAAGCACAAGAAATTGCTACCATTAATTTATAAAACAAAACTATAGAAGACACTACCAATGGGCAGCTCTGATTCTCAGATGTTAAAATTAGTCAATGTGATTGCAATTCGAATTTTTAAAAGCTGCATAAGAGATTAGATATTGTGTATTTTTCTAATAATGCACTAAAAACACAAATATTATTTCCAATCATTAAAATAGTATGGAATTAAAATCTGAGGGTTGATTTGAGTCATTGTTCTCTTATCCTTATATAAATAGGGCAAGGTACTTAAATCTCAATTTCCTCAACTATGAAATATGAATAATGGTTCTTGGCAGGTCTCTTATTAGAATTATATTGGGTAACATGAACAAAAAGGTTTTAGGAAATTTAGATAAAGTGTCAATCTAAAGTTATATTATTTTTATTCTGTTCCTTAAGAATATAAAAAAACAATTATAAACTTATATATGAATTCTACTTTAAAAAACTTTTACTGAGCAACTATAATGAAATAAAATTTGCTAAACAGTAAGAAGGTAATAATGAACAGTGCATATTAATTGAGCTACCAGTGGTAACTACTTTGTATAATCACTCTTTCTGTTCTTAACAACAGGCTTAAATTAAAGCATAGATTCAGTTTTCAAAGTTCACCATTCTAAATCTTTATCAGGCATCCAAATTGTATGCTATTTTATCTGAATTTCAGGTTGCTAATTCCCAGATCCTGTCTATACTTCTACAGGCACTCTGCAATTTCCCCATATTATTTTTAGTCTTATTCAACTTTCCCAAATCTAAGGTGCAATAATACTAATATGGCTACAATCATGTATTAATCTGACATATATTATGCAACATCCCTGATTCTACAGTCACACACACTTAGATTTTAATTACAGCTCTGTCAATTTCATGGGTCATTAATTTATTTAATCAAATAATCATTAGCTTTCTCATGTATAAAATGGGACAATCAACTGAGCATACTTTGTAGGACTGTTGTAATTGTCAAAAGTTATTGGCTACCAAACACTGAACACTGAGATGCAGGCTCAGATTAGGAAATCAACATGTTAGTCACATAAATAAATGCAGCATAGCAGAGGGTTAGCAGACTCTAAAGCCAGATTCCTGGGTCCAAATGCTGCCTCCCACCACTCAGAAGCTGAATGGCTTGGGAAAGTTACATGTCATTTCTGTACTTCTCAGAGTTGTTGTGAGGATTATATCAAAAATTCTTAGTATACGACTACTGGCAAGCACTAAATAAAGGTTTGTTGTTATCATAGTTAAGAATGTTCAAAGAAGGCAAGTTGATTTTTGGTAAATACTTGTATTTCATAACTTTATTTTATATTGGAAGCCCCCTTTCATCACTCCTAATAAAAAAAAAAAGTTCAAAACTTTCATGTTTTGCTTTCACTATTTAGTTGAGACAAAATAATAATAATAATGAAAAGGCCAATTTAACATACTATAAGATCTGCAAAATTATAAGAAATGCAGAAGGTAGAGATGTGATAAAATCTTTAAAAAGAAATAAAAAAATCATACAAGTAAAAATATAAAAAAAGAGATTTGCCAAAAGTAATATACATATAGAAATGCTTTATCAAATATTAATTATAGGTATAAGTAATTTTGTTTGATACCAAAACTGTTTTCTCTCAACCTTTTGTGTTTAAGGACTACAAACAATTTTTTATAATGTAGCTTCACTAGCTGAAGTGTGGTTACTGACAGATTTCTCTGTAATTTTTATGTGTATTTATATAATTACTGCTATATAAGGCTATTAATTTTGTCAAGCACCTGTCACCCCCAATGAATAACTCATGACACTATGACATGCTTCTGTAACTTGAGAATCAATATTTCTAAAAACATACATTTATTTCCATATATGTATATATAGACATTATACACACACACACACACACACACACACACATACATAGGGTACCAAAAATTGCATGCATGTATACACATTTCAAGACAGAAAAAACTATTAAAATTGTAACACTCAGTATATACCAATAACAAGATGTGAATACAAGTCACATTTGACTTCTGTAATTACAAGAGGTGCTCAAAGTGGTTACCATCAGTGTTCAGACACTTCTGATTCAGGCAAACATCTCTTAATGTGTATACATTTTTTGGCACATCTGGTATAATATTAAAATACAAATACACAAATTTAAATGTAAATTACAGGTATAAAAGTAAGTGAAATACTTTTTACTGAGAGTGTCTAGCTATTTAACCTTATATTTGTAAGAGTAGCATAAATTCATTAAAAATCAAATTACAAAGCATAAATTAATATTAAAAAACTGTAAACATCTATGACAATCATAAAGTAGTTCTTTATAAAATTAATTGGCTGATCCCTAAAAATTTAAAAACAAGCATCCTTGTATAGATGTCCAAGAAGTGCTTTGCCAGTTATATTTGAATCTGCCTGTAAAAATTCCAAACTAAACCATAGAAAGAACTCTTCATAAAACTGGGAGATTTTAGAAATTTTATAGTTAGAAACCAAAAATGAATCAACAGTTTCTATAAGCAGCAAGTTTTTTTTTTAAGTGATATACTTTTGGCACAAATGAAAGTATGATTTTTCATTTTTAAGACCGTTAAGTAACTGAGGAACATGGCAGTAGGAGTAAAATAAGCATCTGGTGGCCAGAAAAATGGCTCAGCTGCTTATGAATTTTGATAAAAGGGAAAAATATTTGGGTTTCTTAAAGGCAACCTATAGAACTATTAGATTATTCCTAGTGGTGACATGTAGGGACAAGAGAGAAATTAGTTTTCTCTCTAATTTCTAGCCATTGTCATCTTCCCCTTCTTTGATATACTGTTGCCTTGGTGTCCACTGGACCCATAAGGCAGCTGGATTATGAATGAATGAATGGTACTTTAACTAGAACTTCCCAGATTTTCATACTAAAGCACATTAAGACAATAGTAATATCTGCAAGGTACACTGGAGTAAATAGCAGAGATTATTTGTAGAGTCTGCCCCAGGCCTTGGGAATTAACCTCAAAACTGAAGGAATCAATATCTCAACCACTTTGACCAGTGCTAGGACATTACAGTTGGAAAACTGCTAAAACCAGTATTTTGTTGTTCTTTCTGGAAAATAGGGAAAGAGGCAGTTTGAAAAATAACAATGCTTGCCTCAACTGAGATTCTCCCAGAAGTCAGGCATTATGGGTATCTAATGTACTATTGCTTTAGGAAATAATCCCTCTTTGATTCTCAATCATCATTGTGCAGTAAAAGTGTGTATATCCCATCAAGCTCTTCTAGTCCACCTGTGAATTGGCAGAATTGCCAATCTGATCACCACTACTACCTATCTACCTCTGCGACAAGGAAAGAAGTATATGATAACGGAGTCTGCATGAATTCCTGAGAATGTGTCAGGCTTATGCATTAAATTAAATGACTCATCTCATGAAGACTTTTATAACATTTCACAGCCAGAGAGGATAAACTGAACACAAAAAGGACCCTGGTTGGAGACTCTCTGAAATACCTAGCATTACATCTTTAGCTGCTGAATTATGAGAAGCTGGGGAGGGGGAACTGGGATAGAGACTGGAGTGACAACATAAGGCACGAGAAATTTCAAAATAGTACAAAGATACTTCAAATTGTCAACAAGTATTGTAGTCCTGGTGAGGATATCACCTCAGCTTTCAGTAAAGTACATTCAGAAAGCATTTCCTGTTCCTTAAATCTAATATTAGATGACCTAAGCAAGCAGCAAAATTCAAAATATAATAATTTAAAAGAAAAGCTTCATCATTATATCAACACATAAAGATGGTATTTATACTTTTAAATTATAAGTCTAACCCAATTAGTTGAAATAGGTTTCATTTCTTAAGCTAAATCTTATTTTACAAACAAGCCTTCTAGGATAATGCAAGAATAATGTGGCTCATTGGTATCATTTTGAATGTTTAAATTATTTTTTAACTATAGAGTAAATATCTCATTCTGTTCAGTAATAAGGGGTAGGATAAGACATAAGCCTCATCAAATGTATTTTCTGATTTTAAAAATTGAGATGGAGCCAGGCTCGGTGGCTCAGCCTGTAATCCCTTGCCTGGGGAGGCTGAGGTGAGTGGATTGCCTGAGCCCGCGGGTTCGAGACCCGCCTGAGCAACTTGGCGAGACCTCATCTCTACAATAAATCAAAAATTAGCTGGGCGTGGTAGCATGCACCTATAGTTCCAGCTACTTGGAAGGCTGAGGCGGAAGGATCACCGGAGCCCAGCAGGTCGAGGCTGCAGTGGCCTGGAGCGGCCACTGCACTCCAGTCTGGGCGACAGAGTGAGACTCCAACTCAAAAAAAAAAAAAAAAAATTGAGATGGTGCATTTTGTGAAAAGGAAGAGATTTTTCTTCTATAATAGCAGATACAGTCAAATATTTGTACTCTTCCCAACATCATTGTATCTTAGCAGAAACAGCATCACTCCTCCCTCCCAAAACTAACCTCCTTACTTTACACATCATATCCCACTTTTGTAGAGTTATTTTTCCTATTAAGGATAACCTCTTGGTTGTATTTCCCATTTATATTTTTCCAATGGTTCTAATTCCTCTGCCTGCAATCTCATTCAATTTCCTTAACCTACACACAAGAATAAAGTCACTTTTGCTCCTTAAACTTTCCTTCAAGTGGTATCACTTTTTCCTACTTTTAAACAATTTTTACTCCTTCAAAATATAGACTGCACTTGCTACATTCCCGTTTCTTTGTCACACTAGCCTCTGCCTCTAACATTCATCTAAACTTCTCTCTCCATCCGAAGTCTCTGTGTCCTGTCCACAGTGAAAGTCAGAAGCATACAGTCTTCCAAAAACTGACCAGAATACCTGTCTTAAACACGTTTTCCACCATTCTTTCTCATGCTGCTTATACTCTAGTCACGCTATTACTATTGTTGTTATTATGTACATCGTGCCATGCATATGTACATAACAACAACAACACATGCTCTTCTGTAAACTGCCCTCCATCTTCCACCTAGGAAACACATAATTATTCTTCAGTGGTAGATTGTCATTACTTTCCCTGCAAAGTTTTTCTGACTTCTCCAAACTTTGTGGTCGTTTACAAATTCATTCATGAGTATTGTATTTATGTTTCTTTTCTTCTATATGAGACGATGACAAAGCTGATATCAGTGGTTATTGCTCATCCATTTCCCTAATGCAAGTACCTAGAAAGCTACGTCACATAGAATACATGCTAATATATAATAGTATAATATAATATACTCCTAGCCAATTTGAATTCCCCTCTGACATGCTAAAAGTTCCTATAGCATGCCTTCTCTGGCCAGGTTCTACAAATACCACTTTTACCCCATGACTACTTTCAAAATTATAATGCTTCTCAGTTGCTGGCAATATCAAAACCAAACTCTCTGGCCTGATTTAATTGTGAGTCCATTAGTATTGTTTACAATTAATTTTCAGTATTCACACTCTCCTTCATTCACTGTCATCTTTCACCTCCCTAAAATACAGAAAATTTATTCCCACTTCTGGATTTTCCCTTATGCAATTCCATCATCTGGAAAGTAAATCTTCTGTTTTTTCTTTGCACAATGAAATCCTTCAAGGTCAAGCTCAAACTCTTGCTTCAACACACAATTTTCTTTATGAAAAGCAGTACAACATAGTGGAAAGCATATGAGATTTAGGGACCAAACAGTTGAATCTGAGTTTTCAGTTGCTATTCACTAGTTTTCTAAGGTTGAATGAAGTGCCTAATCTTCAATGAGACTCTTCTTTCACATTTGAAAATAAAGATAATAATAGAGTCTACCTCACACTGCTGTTATACAGAGCAAATAAATTTATGGTTGAGACATAACATGCAAATATGAGTTTTTGTGAATGTCATTGCTCTCACCTTGTTCAATTAACCTGTACCAACGCTGGTATATAGCACATGTTTTAGTAATACATACTTCACTGTATAGTTTATAAACTATCATATATGCCACTTCACATCAATTTCTTGAGACTATATACCTTTCATTTCTTTATTTATTTTCCTCCTCTACTTGACAATATTGGCTAGCACAATGTAGCAACAAAAATATATTGATTAACAGTTGATACAAATAAAGAAAAAATAATTGGGTATCTAAAGCTATCATGAAATTTAATATGTAAAGCACAAAATATCTTCAAAATTCAGAAATTTAAAAGTATGTGGTTTTGGATTTCATCTAATTATATCTGTCTATTCATTTGGAAAATTAAAATTTGGTTATATTTAGAAAAATTATTTGAAACTCAATTTTTAGTAAAGCCTAGTACTGATTTAAAAATAGTGAGAAATATCAAGTTTCTTTCTATGATAGGCTGGCTAGCTTACAATATTTAGCTTTTAAATATTTAATCTCCTTTTTTTTTTTTTTTTTTTATTTTGGAGTCTCAAAATGTAACCCAGACTGGAGTGCTGTGGCCGCTCCCGGCCACCGCAGCCTCGACCTGCTGGGCTCCGGCGATCCTTCCGCCTCAGCCTTCCAAGTAGCTGAAACTACAGGAGCACGCTACCACACCCGACTAATTTTTTGATTTATTGTAGAGATGAGGTCTCACCAAGTT
>CAUYQG010144567.1:0-43959 GCA_963574415.1 Tarsius wallacei | reverse complement strand
CACAATGGAATATTATGCAGCCATAAAGAAGAACAAAATCATGAACTTCGCAGCAACCTGGATGGACTTAGAGTCTATAATACTGAGTGATCTTTCACAGAAACAAAGAACTGAGTATCACATGTTCTCACTCATAAGTGGCCCTTGAACAATTATAATACTATAAGAAAAGGATTGGCAGTAGTGGGAAACTGCGGGGGCTGGGGGGGGTGGGGAGGTGGGATTGGCAGTATTGGGATATTGCCTGGGGCAGGGGGGGGACACACCTCATCAACAACGGTCCCTGCACAATGAGTATTTCTCTACCTAACCCTGAATTGTACCCCACAATTTTAAAATAAAAAATTTAAAAGTGAAAAAAAATTGTGTATTTATTCTTACATGTTTAAACTTCAGTCCCCTTCAAAGTACTCTCTGTTTGATGCCATACACTTATCCAGAAGCCTTTTCCATTGCTCAAAATAGTTTTTGAACTCGTCAATTTTGGTGCCTTTTAGTGCCTCTGCGGTTTTTTGTTTCACCTCTTTCACATCAACAAAACATTTCCCTTTGAGGACTTTTTTCATCCAAGGAAACAAAAAAAAGTTATTCAGGCAAGATCAGGTGAATAGGGAGGGTGGGGCATGGAGGTCATGCTGTTTTTGGTCAAAAACTGCTGAACACTCAGTGTGGTGTAGGCAGGTATGCTGTCATGTTGGAAGAACTAGTCACCTATCTGCCACAACTCTGGATGTTTCTCTGCAAATTGTCTCTCACAGCAATGCTAGCTGGTACACTGATGCAGATGGATTCCTAGAACACTTACCTAGTAGAGGAAGCCCATGCTACAAAGGGCCCAGCCTCCAAAAAATAATTCCGATTTTTTTTTTTTGGTCTCCCCTCATATATATTCTTAAAGATTGAGATCAACTTTAAATTTGGGCAGTTATAAATCAAGATCAAATGAGCTATTTTGATCCAGGTGGCATCATAGGCTTACTTCTTACCTTTTTATTTAAAACAGTATCATAAATGTCATCATGATAAGATTTGGGTAGCACTATATGGTGGTAGCAAATTTTTATATTCATGATCTCATCTGATAGAGCAAACTTCTGTAAGATTTTTACAGATCTGATTTTCTGTAAAAGTCAGGTGTGACTTCCATCAATAGAAGTTGTAGTGCAAAGTTAAATAATCTGCAGAAAGATTCCTCACTAGTGGGGAGGGAGTGCTGGGAAGTTGGAGTAAGAAGCAAGAGAAAAGTTTGGTATTACCCTGGGAGCTTTGAGTTGACTTGGGACTGTATTAACTGGCCTAGGGCCAGTGTACAGAGAGGCCAGGAAAGCAGAAAAGGGAAAGGAAAAGCAAACAGGGAAAAACGTTTTACAGTCTAGGAAGAATACTAAGCACTAACAGCAGCTTCTTCAAAGTTGCTGACTATTTGCATCTAAAAATGGATACTCCTCAGTGGAAGCGTCTTTACCCAGGTACTTAATTTCTCCTCGTGGTACTTAGAGTAGTATTGTTGAGTGCCTAATTAATTGTTCTCCCTTGTGCAAAGGACTTTCACTATAACAGTTACTGTGAGCTTAAATGATGGAAAATGGTTCATTTGTCTTATTGTGGAGAAAGGAAGAACTCCTGTAATGTCAAGGAATTGGATGAAAATGATGGGTCTTCTCTAGGGTGGCTGAAATTAGAGCTCTGTGTCCAGAAAATAAACTGCTTCAGTACAGATACATTTATGGAAACATCAATAGACATTGTGATTAAACCTGCAGATATGTTGCAAATAGGATAACTATTCAGATACTATACAAAGTTTTTTTAAAATCACAATTTATATTTACAGGTAAAAATCAATTTAAATCAATCAGATGGATTATTCAGATGGCTTTTTAATTGCTATATAATTATTGAGCATATTTATAGGGTGCGTGTAATAATTTGACACATGCGTACAATACATAATCAGGGTAATTAGAATTTTCATCACCTGAAACATATGTCATTTCTTTGTGTTAGGAACATTTCAGATCTTCTCTTCTACTATTTTGAAATGTATAATAAATTATATTAACTCTAGTCACCCTACTGAGCTATTGAGCACTAAACTTATTCCATGTAATTGTATTTCTGTACCCATTAGCCAATCTTTCTTCATCATCTCCCGACCCTTCCCAGGCTCTAGTACTCATTGAGCTACTATCTACCTCCATGAGATCAATGTTTTTAGCTCCCACTCATATGAACATGCAATATTTGTGTTTTTGTGCCTGGCTTATTTCATTTAAGATAATGACCTCCAGTTCCATCCATGTTGCTACAAATGACAGGATTTCATTCTTTTTTAATGACTGAATAGTATTCCACTGTGTATATATACCATGTTTTCTTTATCCATTCATGCACTGATGGTTACTAAGGTTAATTCCATATCTTGGCTATTGTGAATAGTGCTACAGTAAACATAAAGAGTGCAGATATTTCTTTGATATATTGGTTCCTTTTCTTTTGGATATATACCCAGCAGTGGGATTGCTGGATCTTATGGTAGATATATTTTTAGTTTTTGTTAAGATATGCTCCTTCTATACCTAGTTTGTTGAGAGTTTCTATCATGAAGCGATGTTGAATTTTATCAAATGATTTTTCTGTATTCATTGAGATGATCATATGGATTTTGTCCTTGATTCTGTTGATGTGATGTATCATGTTTATTTGCATTTGTTGAGCCATTCTTGCATCCCTAGGATAAATTTCGCTTGCTCATAATGATCTTTTTAACGTGCTGCTGGATTCACTTTGCTGGTCTTTTGTTGAGGATTTTTTCATTTATGTTCTTCAGGGATATGGGCCTATGGTTTTTCTTTTTTACTATGTCCTTGTCTGGTTTTGGTATCAGGGTTATGCTGGCATCATAGAATGAGTTTGGAAGAATTCCCTTCTCTTCAATTTTCTGGAAGAGTTTGAGAATAACTAGCAATGGTTCTTTAAATGTTTGGTAGAATTCAGCAGTGAAGCCATCAGGTCCTGAGCTTTTCTTTGGGAGATTTTTTATTACAAATTCAATCTCATTATTTGTAATTGGTCTATTCAGGTTTTCTGTATCTTTTTGATTCAATATTAGTAGGTTGTATGTATCCAGGAATTTATTCATTTTCGTTAGGGCTCCAATTTTTTGGCATACAGTTATTTGCAGTAGTCTCTAATGATTGTTTCTGTGGTATCAGTTGTAATGTCTTCTTTTTATTTCTTATTTTATTTATTTGGGTTACTGATTTTGTTTATTTTTTTTTAAACTAACTTTTAACAACCATGAATTTTTGCATTTTTTTTGTCTCTAATTTGTTTACTTCTATGCTAATCTTTCATTTCTTCCCCGAATTTTGGGTTTGGTTTGTTCTTGTTTTTCTAATGTATCTTGAGATACATTCTTAGGTTGTTTATTTGAAATCTTGCAACTTTTTTGATATAGAGATTTATTGCTATAAACGTCCTGCTTTTGCTGTATCTCATGGGTTTTGGTATGTTGAGTTGTATTTCCTTTGTTTCAAGAGATTATTTAATTTTCTTATTAATTTATTCATTGACCCAATGGTCACTCAGGAGCATGTTGTTTAATTTTCATATATTTGCACACTTTCAAAAGTTCCTTTGGCTATTCATTTCTAGTTTATTGCCTTTATGGTCAGAAAATATACTTGGTATAATTTCAATTTATTTAAATTTGTTGAGGCTTGGCTTGTGGCCTAACATGTGGTCTATCCTGGAGAATGTTTCATGTGCTGATGAAAAGAAAATGTGTATTCTGTAGCTATTGGATAATATGTTCTATGAATGTCTATTAGGTCCATTTGGTCTAAAGTGAAGTTTAAATTCCACGTTTCTTTGTTGATTTCCTGTCTAGATAATCTGTCTAATGCCGAGAGCAAGATGTTAAAGTCCTCAACTATTATTGTATTGCATTGTATCTCTCTCTTTAGATCTAATAATATTTGCCTTATATATCTGAGTGCTCTGGTGTTGGGTGCATCTATATTTACAATTGCTATATCCTCTTTCTGAATTTATCCCTTTTAGCACAATGTTATAATCTTCTTGGTCTCTTTTTACAGTTTTTGACTTAAAGTCTGTTATATCTGCTATAAGTATAGCTATTTCTTCTGGCTTCCGGTTTCCATTTATGTGGAATATATTTTTTCATTCCTTCCCTTTAGTCTACTATTGACCTGTGAACAACACAAGTTTGAGCTGTGTGTGTTCGCTTATATGCAGATTTTTTTCAGTAATGTTTACTCTGAGCATAACTCTCCTGTCTCTCCTTCTATCTCCTCTACCACATCTACCTCTGCTACCCAGAGACAACAACATATACTCCTCCTCTTCCTCCTTTTGCTCAGACTAGTCAATATGAAGGCAATGAGGATGAAGACCTCTATGACAATCCATTTTCACTTAATGAATAATAAGTATATCTTCTCTTTCTTATGATTTCCTTAATAACTTTTTCTGTTCTCTGGCTTACTTTATAATATGTATGTTTTAACTGTTTACTTTATAATGCGTATGTTTTAACAGTTTATGTTTTTGGTAAAGCTTTTAGTGAATATTAGCTGTTGGGGGTAGTTAAGTTCTGGGGGAGTCAAAAGTTATATGAAAAATTTTGACTGCTTTGGGGTTGGTAGCCTTAACCCTCATATTGTTCAAGGGTGAGTTGTACTGTATGTGTCTTTACAGGTGAAATGAGTTTCTTGTAGGCAGCATATATTTGGGTCATGTGTTTAATTCATTCATCTAGTCTATATCTTTTAAGTGAGGAGTTTTATCTATTTACCACCAAGGTTATTGACAGATGAGAACTTATTCCTGTAATTGTGTTAATTGTCTTCTGGATGTTTTGTGTATCCTTTGTTCCTCTCTTTCTCTTTTATTACCACTGTAGTTTGGTGGGTTATTGAAGTGATAAAGTTTGGTTCTTTTCTCTTTCTTTGTTCTGTATATATTACTTGTTTTCATAATGATTATTATTTTTCACTTCCAGATGCAGCAATCCCTTGACCATTTCTTGTAAGGCTAGTCTAGTAGGGACAAATTCATTCAGTTTTTGTTTGCTTGGGATCAGATATTTTTGTCCAATTCAAATTATGTTAAAGTAAAAATCTATTGCTGGAGGGTATGGAAAGTCCTCCCCCACTACCCTTGCTTTGGTGTGCACTCTTTGCAAATAATAATTTCTCAACATTGAGTGCTTTAGTGTGGGCATGGACTTTTTTCATTCAAGAAGCAATATCTATTGTGCAGGGAGCATTAAACTGATGTTGAGACTATTCTGACAGAGTTCTTGATCCTGAAGAAATTAAAACCTTCTAGTGACTAAAAGACTGTGGCTTTTCAATGACAAAAGAGAGGGAAACCCAAAGGACTGTGGGAACTCAGGGGTGGAACAATAGGGAGAAGTCAGCTTGATCTATGCCCTAACTCTATAGATGGTCTCTAATCTATCTATTCAGTTTATTTTTATTTTTACATTTGGGGAATTATTCAGCTGAACTTACTGCATTAAAATGAACTAAAATTGCCTTGCTCCCAATTTCACTTCCAGAGATGAAGAATTGAAGAAAGGGCAGGAGGAGGATTTGGTGAGGGTGCTCTACCAATTTATGTAGAGGGCTCAGCCTTTGCACGTGCAAAGTTATAAAGACGGGAAATACTCAGGGGTTGGGATATTAGCTGGTGTATAGACTGGGACTGGTAAGAGAGATGGGAGAAAAGATGAAACTGGAAATGTACACAGAGTCTAATCTTAAAAGGTCTTGTCTGTCATTTTTAGTATTTGAAGTTTATTTGGAATGCCACAGGGGAGCATTTAAGGAATTTAAACATCATGTTGGCATTGGGTGCGGGAAGAAGGAAAATGGGTGGGAGTAGAAAGACTGTGTGTCATTGCAATTAGGTGGTATTTTGCATGTTGGATAATACCCTCTGGGCTGCTAGGTGAGGAATGGATTGGAGGAGAGTATGACTGAGGGCAGTAGGAGGTGACTGAAAAATCCTGCAGGAGAGGTGATGGCAGGAATGGCGAGAAAGGGACAAGTTTGAGCAACAATAAATTGGAAGAGTTGTCAGAACTTGGTGATTGACTCAACACTGATGTGTGAGAGAGAGAGAGGAGTCAAAGAAGACTCACTGATTTCAGGCTCGAGAATCTAGTAGTTTCTTTTCCCAAGAGAGGGTAGGTTCGGGGAGGAGACGGTGTAAAAAGGAAGATAGTTTAAGATCACTGCATGGGGGGAAGAACTGTTGGGATTAGCATTGCCTGGAATGGTAAAGGTCATGGAATCATTTCTTCTGCTTTCTGGCAACCGTCTCTGAAACTGGTTTTGATTGTCCTACCCTATCTTCCCTTTCTCTCTCTCCTTGACTTCCTCTCTTTGCACCACACTGCTTTTTTCTTTCATACTCATCTGGCTCTGGTGATGTTTCTTTCCCTGTTCTCTCCACCCCACCTCCTTCATCCACCCCCACTGAGACTCAGCAAACACATACAGTTACAACAGATAGAACAAATACTGAACCAACATTTTTGTTAAATAGCTCGACTGCTTTGTGGACAGGGATTTGTCAACACATCTGTTCTAAAGGATTTTCTTTTAATAGATTTTTTTTTTTGGTAGAAACCAGATCAGCAAATCACTGTTACTATGGCCTATCCTTGGAGACCTGGAAATTGCTGTCCTAAGCAGAACTGATTAAATGATAGTTTACCTGTTTGGGATAAGACTCACAATCTGTTCTTGAAAACTGTTGCAATTATTTGGCCAAAATAAATTGAGGAGAGTCATATACTATTCCTTATATTCTAGAACTGAGGTTAGTGATCTATGTCTGTAGACAATGGGCTCCTGCTTCAGTCAGATAAATGCAAGATGTGAAGGTTAAAGGGCACACTATTCCAAACAGAGGCTGACCTTGAATGTAATTAAGGACACTACCAGATACAGAGCTTGGTGCAGGGTAGGCAGACGACACCTAGATCCACCATGAATGAAGAATTGAGCTAGTTTTTCTCAGACATATCCTTCATGTGACCTGATGTAAGGGTTCTGCTTACAAATGCAAGAAAACACAAAGGCTGGATCATCTGGGAATGTGTAAGTGTTGAAAATGTTTCACCTGCAGAATGAATGCTATCCTGCCTAGAAGAAGCAGTGGGTTAAGAAGAATCTCTAGCTCCAGCTTCCTTTCACAGCAAGAAGGACACAGAGGTCTGCCTGGTCTTTGCCCAGAATATTGATGCATACCTTAAGGGTAGTATAGCAGGGAATTTCCATCCAGGAAGCTTGACACAGTTATTAAGAGCAGGAACTTTGGTCAGACAGGGTCCAACTTGACCCTGCCTCCATTGCTTGCTTCCTAGCAGTGTGATTTTAGGTAGTTATTTAACCTCTCCAACCTTCCACTTTGCTCTTTCTATAAGAAGAATAACATTACTTACTGCATTGGGTTGCAGTGAAGAGTAACTGAACTACTGAACTTACAGTGTTTAGCACATTGCCTGGCATGTAATGAGAGATCAGTACATGTTAGCTAGTATTGTTAGTGGCTTTCTGATGGGAAGATGCAGTTAGAACTCTAAGGTAGATATTGCAACAAAGAGTTCTGTAAAATAAAGATGCTTTTATATCACAGCATATACCCAGAGAAACCCAAATCATTCTACAGGAAAGATACCTATGTATGCATGTTTATTGCAGCACTGTTTACAATGGCAAAAACATAGAACCAACCATGCTGCCTATCAAAACTGGACTCAATTTAAAAAATGTGGTACATATACACAATAGAATATTATGCAGTCATAAAGAAGGACAAACATATGGACTTCACAGCAATTTGAATAGATTTAGAGTCCATCATACTCAGTGATCTATCACAGAAACAAAGAACAGAGTACCACATGTTCTCACTCATAAGTGAACCCTGAACATTTGCCATAATACTATAAGAAAGGGATTGGTAGTAAGTAGCAGGATATTACTGGGATGTGTGGGTGGGGGGGACACAACATCAATAAGGGTACCTGATTTCAAATCAACCAAAGTGGGGACCAAAGGGAGGCCCAAACTTTACTTGTACAGTGACCAGTTGTATACCTAATCCTGAATTGTACCCTACATCTTTAAAATAAATTAAAAAAAAAAGAAATTGGCCTTTAGGGATTTGGTTACAATGAATATACTACAAGGAATAATCTTATAATACAAATGCATTCTTGGGGTTTGTAAAAGTCTTCTTGTTTTCCCTCTGCTTACTGTCAATATGATCAACACTATTCTGTAAACTGCTCTCACTTAAAGTCAGCTTCAGTCTCTAGCTCTGATCACGCCTCACCTACAACCAGTGACCAAGTTGCACAGGGAGTTCTTACATGGCAGATGAAGAGTTTGCCACCGGAGTGAGAATCTTGATTCTGATTTTGGATGTTTCTGGCCTCTCTTTGTTTCCTTCTTTCTTAACCTGTACTGCCAGAAGACTAAGCACTTTCTGAATGAGAACAGAGTGGTGGTTCTCAATTCTGGCTGCCTCAGGATCAGTGGTAGAGCTGTTAATAAAGTGTGGGTATCCAGGGGTCTGATGCTCAAGCAGAGTGTAGCTTACGTAATCAGCTTATTTAATCTCCATAGAACACCCCTTGGTGTCCTTGTCAAATCAGAAGAAGCCACCTATATTGTATTAAGCAATCGAGAGGCCTGTGAATGTCCCCCTGTAGTTATGTGGCTCCATCTACATCTTAGGGATGGTGTGCCCATAATGTTATCAGTCCTGTTAAGACATCATACTCTAGTACAGGTACTGTCTGACTTTGCAAACAACCTCTGTCAATTTGCATTCATCTTTGACTCAAACTTTTTTTGTTCCTCTTTGCAGATTTGGCAGTGGGATAAATTTGGGATGTGTTTTTCTTCTAATGTGTATGTGTATATATATATATTTTAAAACAGCCTTAAAGCAACACAAAACTTTATGTCATATCTAAAATAAATCTGTGAGGAGTTTCCTGGGCACGAAGAAGATAGCCTTCTGTTTGCAGGTCTCCTGGAAGATTTTTCTCTTGTTGGTCATAAGTTATTTTCTCTGTGAAAGTTTACATTATACTCTGTCAAACTCATCCTCTCCCTAGCCCCAAACTAGGCTGTAATGACTGAGGTTACAGATGGTTCCCTTGTAAAGAAAGCATTCCTCAATGGGACCTACCCTTTCGATAACTTAATGCAATACTTGTCAAAGCTAGAGCTACCTCCTCTCCATGAGGTTTATTCACAAGTAAATTTTGAGGTTAAAATGTCTGAAGATTGCCATTCTTTTCAAAAAATGTTGTTATATTTCCTTCTTTGTCTCCAATTAAAATAGACTATGAGCATTTCTCAAAAAGGGGTCCCTCATTCCATGGGTGTTGGCAGCATCATAGAAAAAATGGATACACAGTACTGAAAATGGGATGATCCAGACCAATCCTCCAATTCTAACACTGCTTCCTAGGGAGTTAGGAGATTTGGGACAAAGTCCATGGGACATTTTCAAGGTAAGCATGGTGTTAAATTGCACCAGAGAAAAGTAGGCAAGATGTAAAGTGTGGGACAGCTGTCATAACTGGTACTGGTCAGTAGACAGGCAGAATGTTGGATTATTTCCTTGGTTAGCATCCGTGTAGCCAACCATTAAGAAGATATCACATTCATGTCACTCCTGGTCAAAGCATCCACTGATTCACTCCACAAATATTTATTGGATGCCTACAAAGTGTCAGGCATTGTTCTGGTCACTTGGCCTATAATGATGACAAAAATGTTTAATTCTCAGATCTAATATTTCTATTACCTAGTTTAATCTATAAAATGTCCCCATTTAATAGATGAGAAAACTATGATTGTGAGAGATTGAAACTGTAGACTCTTCAACTCTGAAAGGTATATTAGGAAACTTTTTTTTTTTTAGATAGGGGTTCATTCTGTCATGCAGAGTGCAGTGGCATGATCACAGCTCACCACAGCCTCAAACTACTGGATTCAAGCTGCCTCAGTCTCCTGAATAGTTGGTACTATAAGGCACCAACACACATGGCTAATTTTTCTGTTTTTTGTAGAGATGGGTTTTCACTTTTTTGCCTAGGCTGGTGTTGAACTGCTGGCCTCAAGCAATCCTTGCCTTGGCCTCCCAAAGTGCTGGAATTACAGGCATGAGTCACTGCACCTGCCAGAAAACATTTTAATTCAAACTCTTCATTTTACACATGAAGAAATACATTTAAAGCGTTACTCTATTTGACTGAAATAGAGTTTTCTACCTTCCAGCTCTAATCTCTCTGTATTGCCATATGCTGCTTAGCAAACTGGTCTGGAGATGTACAAGGTAGGCAGTCAGCAGAGTTGTGAGTTTTAGAGAGTGGCCGCAGTCTCTGCCCTAACACAGCCGGAATTTGACACCGTCAACTCAAACTGCTAACTGAAAATCCAAAAGCAGCAGTGCTTAAGGACCAGGACAAAGGATATTTTTCAGGGAAAGGAAGGAAAAGACCCCCATTAACCAAGGAGAATGAGATAAATGGTCCCAGCACTCCTGTTTGCATCTTGCTGGCTTTTGAAAACACAGTGGATGTGCTCCAATTTAAACTTGGCCAGACACTGGGGGATTAAGTCTCATGACACATGGGTTGGTATTGCAACCCTTGTAAGTTCTCCATGAGAATCTGAAACTCTTACATGTCATTACACATAGAGAAGAGGGTTAAGGACCATATTGCTGTTAAAAACAGTATTTAAAACCAGTATTTTATTTTCTCTTGATTGCAATACTAAAGCTAAGAATGTGATGTAAGAAAACATGCTTCATGGAATGCAGGGAATTTGATTTTTTAAAAAGGCTTAATTGGTAAAAACTTACCAAAGAAATCATATGAAGCACTTACTACAGATTTCATATTTCAATCATTTTAAAAATCGAATTGTCTGAATAAATAGCAGATTGAATTAATGAAGGAAGGATTTGATAAATAATGAAGGAAGGATTTGATAAACATGTATTAAACATCTTCTCTGTGAAAAGTGCCATTAGATACTTGTAAGAAATATAAAGATGAATAAATCCTGGTCCCTGCTTTTAAGGAATGTATACATAAGACATGACAAATGTAGTAATACAAGGTTGGAATTTTCATGCTCATTAAAGAAGTATGGCACACTTGGGAGAACAAAATTAATTTTCACTATGAGAAATATAATTTAAAAAATAGTTGCCTGACATTTGTTGCCTATGTGAATGGTGAGTCTTAAGAACTTAGTTTAGAGATATGCCATTGAAGTGTTATGGAATTATATGATTTACCTTTTGGAAACTTAATTTGGTGTGGATGGCATGATCCAAAACACCATTTGCAGTGTGATCTATACTAATAGCTGTTATTTTTTGAGATGATGTTATATTGGCCTAGATCCTTCTGAAGTCAGATCTGACATTTATACGGGAGCAGTTATCTCCTTTGCAGACAGCAAGCTCACCATCCTTGCATACTTGTATCTAAAATAGTTCTAAAATTCTCTTTATTGCCTCTACACTGTTTCCCAAAATGAAGCATGAGATCATGGTAGTATTTAGTTATTGGTTCAGTTTCCTGTCTTCTTGGATCTTTTTAAAGCTTCTACGTCCTAACAAAATGACCTCCGAGCTTAATGTCTGATCATGTGACTAACTGTTGACAATGTGCTTCTGTTCTAATTTGATTTCTTTTGATAGCATAAGAGACTATTTAGTTGTATGTTCTGTGATTAGTATAATTTATTTCCTACTTCCAGAGTCTTCTTAGACTGTGGAGTGGCAAAAAGCAGACCAATAAATAGTAACATTTGATGAGAAACTAATCAATCCTTCTGTAAAGGAATTTCTTCCAACTAGATGAAAAAACTTCAGTCAGTGAATGTGCCAAGTCATGCTTTAATTGTCAATTTTATTATAAAAATATGTTAAATGTCTATGTATTACACGTATCAACTCTTATTTGCAAAGGGAATATATATGTGTATATATTTATATAAAATGGAAATTTTTGGCCTGTACTATAGACTTAAATTCTCATCTTAGAGCCCAAGGCTGAAGGTTCCTTTAAGGCAAACTTGTTAAATATCAGTCCTCAACTTTATTGCATCTCTATTATGCATACATAATGCCTTCCACACTCTTACAAGATGCAAGTCACTGAACCCCAATAACAGTCTTATATAGAACACTACATTTTTTTTCTTTACAAAAGTGAACTATCCTCCTTAGTTTGCATTATCTTGCTTTGTGAGAGTTTTGTGAATTTTACTTATGACCTTAGAGAACTGGTCCTGATTTTACTGAAAAATGAAGCACACATGCAAATCTCCATGAGTGGCTATTTTTGTTTGCAGTTCTCAACAGGAACAAGTAAATACTGCAGTATGAGTTATTTTTAAATGTTTTAAAATAGTGCTTGCTATTTAAAGGCATTAATGAGTAAAATCTTAGAAAATACTGGTCAGTTGTGTTTATTGCTTTATGTCAACATGCTTGTCATTTTGAGAAAGTGTTATAATCCTAGAAGAAGATGGTTTATACTCCTTGAGTCAGATTCTAACTAAGGAGTTATCCCTGTGTAGCTCTCAAAAGATCTGTGGCTGCATATTATAAGCATCTTGCTCTCATAAAATACCATGCCTGTTGAGAAGGCTTAAATTCTTTTCTTCAGCTGGATAATTACAAAGTGGGTAGTTAATATGCAAAAACGAAAGGGTCCTTATTAGTAGTTACATTTTTCTTTCTATAGTCTTTACATTGTTGACATGTTTAGGGTCAGACAGTTACCAAAGGACATGGACAGAACACAGAATTGACATCAGGATTTGCCCACAGGTAACTACTTGACTTTGCATTTAAACTCCCTGAACCTTAGTGTTCTCATTTTGTGAAATGAGAGGGTTGCAAATTGGTGGCCCATGGCTTAAATCTAATGTGCACAGATGTCTTGTTTGGGCTTATAGCCTTTTAAAAGTTAGAAAATTTTATGTAAAATTTTTTAGAATTTCTTAACAAATGGAAAGATCTGGCACCATGAGGTCTGTATTCTCAAATAGCAACAATTTTCTGGGCCCTATAGGTCCCTTAGTTTGAGATCCTTGCATTTGTTGGGTTTTTGTTCCTGTGATATTCTAAAATGGTATGACTCTTTGTTTCAAGGAACATTGTGGGAAAAATCTAGTTACTCTTAAATTCATTAGACATGTTATTTTCTTTTTCTGCCTCACAAGAACTTAGTTTTCCTCTGGTTCCTTTCTGACCTTACACGCTCACAAAGAATACACATTCTACCTGTGTAGGGCCTATCTTTCTCTGCCCTCTCTTTAGGGGCAATGGTGGGGGAATAATTTTGGCTTTAATTTTCATACCTCCATTTAATTTTTCTCCTTCTATAATTTTACTTCTAGATAGACAATGTAAAACATTTCGCTTCTGTAAAAGTGAGAAAAACAATGGCTTTCTTCTCATGAAATCTGGAAAACATGTGGAACTGAGTATAGAATAGTAAATCTCACTTTCCAAAGTTGTACTGTACTTGTTCACATTTTTGGTTACCTCACTGTATCTAATCAGATTCTTGCAAAGCAATGCTATGTATGCAACGATTCTTCTATAACTCTCTTGGAGACAGAGCCCAGCTGCTGTGGTGAGGGTTAGCTGCTTCTTATGACTAGGATCATCTTTCATTAGAAATCACAGATGGTAGTCTATTCTTCCCATCATAAGAACTGATATAAGTAAGCTTTGGTCAGGCAAAAAGGGAATGTGTTACCATGAAAAATTTCTTCAAGCACAACATCCCTGAATCATGTCCAATTGTTATGCTTCTTCAGTTGAACTCCCATTCCTGATTCTTGGAAAGAATCAATATATGTATAGTTAATAAAAAGCCAGGGTAGTAAAATAACCTTGAGTCTGGGTTGGGGTGAGAGTGCGGGGTGGGGGGGGATAATCAATAAAAGGAAACGATCTCTCATTGATGTATTAAGAATTAAATTTGTGTAGAAAAAATAGTGCAGATATTAGAGAGATGGTTTAGAGGAAGACTACCTATTGATTGAAATAAAGCATTGGTTTCTTACTAAGTTGTTGCAACTTGACTACTCTAAGGCTCTGTAAAGGGAAGCAAACAATGCTTATTGTCAATCATGACCCTTGAAGAGCTTGGTTATTGACAGCTAAGAATCATCTAAAGATACTATGTATTTTGCAAGATGATTCTTTCACCTGCTAATTAAATTTTGAGAAATCAGTACACTCAAATGCAAATTTTCCTGTTCTTATTTTACTGGATAAGATCCCAGGACTAGACTAGAGCTAATGCAAATTACAGAATTTGCAACCATTGATTCAGGGAAATAGCTAGACTGAAACATAAACCTCTCAGTAGTAAAGTACTGCAGAAAAATACAAAAATAGGAGCTTTGACTATGGGAGCATGGGAAGCAACAGGGTTCATTACTGTAAGATTATTACTCAGAGTATATTGACCAGATTCTCAATTTGTACATTTATTCTTTTTCTCCTTGTCTTGAATCTGGTTTCTCTTTGTTGAAAGTGAAACAGAACACTCTTGTGTAGACCCTCTACCTCTTTGTGTTTGTACCGTGCTTGTCCTTCTGGGATAGAAAAATTTGTTCCAAAAGAATGTTGGAAGGACAAGGAGGCACATTTTGTGAGGCACACAGGCAGCAGATAACTTGGGTAGAAAAAACTGATGAATTGATTTCTGCTTTATATCTGATTAATAACAATTCCATAGAAAGTAGGTGGAATATTTTGAATACCTTGTGATGAAATCTCAGATACACACACACACACACACACACACAAAGATGTTTGAAATAAGGCATTTTTATGGATGCTAATCTTAAGCTCTTTCATATCCAGTCATGATTTGGCTCTGAAAGTTCCTTAATAATACAAATAACTTGGTAAATTTTAATAGCAAGTTGTTCCTTGGTGTCTTTGGCGCCCTCATGATCTGCTGTAGGATCATCATCTGCCAGATTGTTCAGGAAGGGTAACAATCAGTACTGGGCAACATTTAAAAAATGATTTCTGAATTAGCTCAACAAAATTGAGGTGAGGTTGGTGACTATTTAGTAATCTTCATTTATATTTAAGTTTGAAACAGGATCCAGGGTCAGATAGACTAACGCCTTCATTCTACAGATGAGAAAACTGAGGCCCAGAGAATGTAAATGCCAGGTTTTAAGTTACATAACTTCTTAGCAGTAGAACCAGAATGAATTCTTGATTTCCAGCCCAAGTCTTTGCTATCAGTGCCTGCTGTCTTAGATTTTCCCATGAGATCAAGCTGCTGGCTTGGGTCGAATTCTAATAACTGAATTTCATTTTTGATAAAAGTTTGTTTTGGGAAGCCTGCATCACATTATGTCCTTTCAGCACTGTAAAAAGGAGCTTAATTTGAATGTCCTTGTGGCATACTGCACCAACTAAGTGTACCAGCTTAGCCAGTACAGTATCATCACCAGGCTCCAAGAACACTGTGTAACTTTTCCCACCTGATGCTAGCCCCTATCTGTCATGTTCAGCTTTAACTTTGAAAGGCTGCCCAATTTCCCCTGAATCTGACTAATCTTACTGAAAGATAGTGTCTTAGTGTATGGTGATTTTCAAGAAATTCTTCTCCCAAACCTGCTTTGAATCAAAGCACAGAAGCAAATGGAGCTTTTTTTTTCATAGAAAATATCAGTGTAAATAACAAGAGTATACTGTTGAAATATCTAGGTTTACATAAAAATTGCTATTGTGCCAGATCATGGAGCCAAAGCTAAGTATGTATATGACACATATCCTTGGGTTTCATAAGCTGTCTTTGGATGCTAGGCATCTTGTAATTGTAGTCTTGGATATCCAACTTGTCTCTTTTTTGTTTTTGTTTTGTAAAGACTTATAAAGTCAAACTACTCAATGAGAATATTAATTCTTCTTTAAGAAAGAAAAGGAAAGGATCTGAAAACAGAGAAGGTCCATCTCAGAATATCTATGACTCAAAGACATGAGTTGGAGCCTTTCTATCTCTGAGTAATATTTCTGGGTCTGAGTAATCTTCATTGACTGTAAGTGTCACAGAAGTTTTGGCCTGGAAGAAGGAAAAGATGGTAAAGATAGAGGTTAAAAAAAAGGAGGGTTAAAAAAAAAAAGGCAGAGGAGGAAGAAAAAAAAGGAGAGAATGGGAGCAACAGGATACTTTCAGAAGTATCCTAAATATGTTTGTGCTGTGGTCTCTCACTCTTGGGTTGTTTTTATTTAAGAAGTTTTATTGAGTTATAATTTATCTACCATAAAATTCAACTACTGCAAGTGTACAATTCAATAATTTTAATATTTTGAGTTTGTCATTCCACTTCCATTTGGCTTCCATTGTTTCTGACAAGAAGTTAGTCATTTGTTGCATTGTTGTTTAGCTGTACAAGATGAGTCATTTATCTCTTAATGCTTTCAAGATTTTATTTGTGTTCGTCATCCAACAGTTTGACTCTGATGTTTCTAGGTATAGATCTTTTTTGTGTTGATCCTACTTGGTGTTCACTGAGTTTATTGGATTGGCATATTAACATTTTAATCAAATTTGGGAAATCTTTAGTCATTATTTCTTCAAATTGTGTCTGTGCCTTTGGCTTTCTTCTATCCTTCTGAAACTCTCTTTCTTATATGTTGGTATGCTTGATATTGCTCCATAGGTCTCTGAGGCTCTGTCAAGTTTTTTAAAAAAAATTTTTTTCTCTCTGTTCTTCAAAATGGATTACTTCTATTAATCTATTTTTAAGATTCCATTTTTTTTCTTTTTTCTTATACAGAGATCAGGTCTCACTATGTTACCCTGGTTGTTCTTGAATTCTTGGACTCAAACAATCCTCTTACCTCAGCCTACCAAAGATTACAGGCATGAACCACAGCACCTGACCAAGCCTCCATGTTTTTCTGCCATGTCACATCTTCCACTGAAACCCTCTAATGAATTTTTTGTTCCAGTTATTGTACTTTTAACTCCATAACTTCCATTTGGTTCTTTTATAATTTTTATCTCTTTATTCACCTTTTGCTGAAGCATTGTTACCATATTTTTCTTTAATTCCTTAAACATAATTTTATTTAGTTCTTTAAACATATTTATAATAACTCCTTTCAGGTCTTCACTAAAGACAACATCTATGTTCCCCCAGAGATAGTTTTCTATTGAATCCTCTTTTCCCCTGAGTATGTCATAATTTCTTGTTCCTTTTCTTGTCTCATATTTTTTATTATTTTGAGTATTGTTTTAGATACTCAAAAACAATAAAATACATTTTAGATAATCTCTTATAACAGCTCTGGATTTTGAATTTTTTTCCTGAGGGAGTTGTTATTGCTTGTTTGTTTAGTAACTTGCCTGGACTTTATCTGTCTTCTCTCCAGTGTATGGTCCCAATGACTCTACTTATTTCTTTTCTTAAATATTAAACCTGGTTTTCTAGGAGTCATCTCTGTGTCTGCATGGCTTAGTGTTCAGCCAATTGTTGTTCAGAGACGGTATTCAATTACCTTGAGCCAGTGTGGCTTCAATTATCTATTGATGGATCTATGAGTGGGTCAGGGAATCTATTAAAACTTCAGGTTATTTTCAAGCCTGCATCAGCTTTTACTTTCTTCTGGATTCTTTTGAGTCTCCTCTTCACATGTCCAAATTCAACTCTGTCAACTAGAAATGTGTGAGTGCCTATGCATGTGCATAGCCTCTGGTCAATCCTGGATATTTGAAGAGTTTATCATGTCCTCTATGGATGTCTCAATTTCCATAAATCCCTGTTAAAACTCCAGCTAGTCTGTCAGTCCATTGCTTGTCCCAAACAGGCCAACAATCTCAAGCTAACAGAACCCTGTACTTCTTTTGCCACTAAGATCTCCTTTTTAACTAATAGTGTCCACATGAATCCCCTGCAGCAGTACTAGCAGCAGTTGCAAAATCTGTTATTTCCACAGCCTGCCCCACTCTGGTTGTAATTCTGGGCTGAGTGCTGAAGAAGGGATGGTAGCTAGCCCAGTCAAAATGCCACAGACTCGTGCTGTTCTTAACCAAAGTGAAGTAGTTTTCATGAAAAAAATCTTCTCAGTTTGTTGTATGTCTAGCCAAATTCCAGAGTGTTGAGATGGTTGTATTTGACTGTTTTGTTCAGTTTTATAGTTACTTTTGTGAGAGATAATTTTTTGATCTTCTTATTTTGTCATAGTGGAAGTTGGAAGTCTTCCACACTTGGTGTTAATGATAAGATCTTCAATGAAAATAAACTGTGTATACTCTTTGAATGTTGGTATAAAAGCTAAGCTAAGTCCATTTCCAAAGGTCATGTACCATATTGGACAGTATATCCCCAAATGGAAATACTCCATCCATTATTTACCCTTCAAGTAGCAAACATATTTGAACCTCTCCCTATACCTCTTCTTCTATTTCCTTGTGAATACTCAGTGTTTTCATTTCTGGATGTTGATAACCAAGGTGCAGAGAATTATTTTTTCTTCTTGGCAACAATAGTAGTGATTTAGTTTTTCAGGTTGGGAGATTGACAATGGAAGGGCATCATCTTTCTGCTTTTTTGGTAACAAATATTTTTAAAATGATGCCTACTATTTAATGAGTGCTTACTATGTGCCCGCTACTTTGTTAGGTATTTCACAATAACCTTATGCATTATCTGTATCGTTGATGCTTAGAGAAGTTAAATAAATTTGTCCAAGGTCATTCAACCAATAAGCTATAGAGTAAGGATACCAAATCAGATCTGTTAGATCCCTAAATTCTATATTGCTTATGACCACGTGAGACTCCTTTGGGGTACCACAGCTCCCAGACATCAAGCAGACAAATTAGGTTCACACTTGTTTTGCAAGAATGACTTCCAACAATATAATATTGCTTGATAATCTGCCCATGATGATTCTTGTCCTTCTCAACTGAAATTGACCCTCTCCATCCTTTTCACTGGCTCAATAAATTTAGTTGTAAATTGAGGGATTTAGGGAATTATGCTTTTAAAATATTTTATTTTTCCAAATCTTTAATTTCCTCAACCGAAGAGTACACCTGATCACAGATTGGGTCTCCTGGGAAGCAGACTCTGAAATGGAGATGAATAAACAGGAGATTTATTAGGAAGTGCTCTTGAGATTAACACGTCCAAAGAAATGGAAGGAGGCAGAATTGGGAAGAGGGAAAAAACTGAGCTATGATGCAATTTCAACCATGTCATCGGACAATCCTTTAGGGAATTTGGAAGCAGATAACCATTTCAGGGTTGAGGTGGAGGAAGCTGGGCCTTTTACTGCCACATAGATCTATCCCTGGATGTGGGCCATCCTGGGGAAAGGGTGTGACCTTAGGTGAGGTGACATCTTTAGTTGATGCAAAAGAGCCAATAAAGAGAGCTGCTCACTGAGAGCTATCAGCCAGAGCATCTGCCCCCCCCCGTTAGGGAGAGTAGTCCTTGTTCCTTGAGGGGGATCTGGGCAGCTAATTGGAGGCCCTGCCACAACTGCTTATATCCAGATTTTTTTCCTACAATTCTTTATTCTTTAATTTACTCAATCAACATATAATTTTTAAGGACAAAATGTTTGCCAGGCGCTGTGTGAGAGGCTTGGGATACAACAATGAAAAATATGTATCAATTTCCTGTTTTTATAATGTCTATTGCCTGGGGGACGTTGTTTGTTTTTAATCTTCCTTGAAATCTCTTGTTTAACGAGAAATTGGTTCTAGGTCAGTAACTCAATGTGGCCTAATTTAAGCCAATTTTAATTTCTGATCCAAGCCTTAAGCATTTGGCTGTTATTTCCCAAATTCCTTTGAATTAGTGGCTATCTTTCCTAGATAGAATTATGCTAGACTATGTTTAGAAGTTTTTACCATTTATAAAGTCATGATTACCAGTTTAATGGTCTGTGAGCTAAGTCGAAGGAGCCTCTGTATTTTTGAAAAAGCTTTAAAAATTAAACATAATTTTTGACAGAAAGAAATGATAGCAGCAGTTGAATTTGTTACTCAAGATTACCATAGCTTGTGAGTATTATCCTATTATTCTCACAAAAGAAATAGTGTGTTCTAATTGTAATTACTTTTGATAATTTTTTTTACCCTAGGAGATAAATTATTAATTAGGGTGTGCATTATAAATTACTTTTTTATTAGGTGATTTCTGTCTGACAATAGTTTCCAGGTTTTTTAAAAAATTAAACTATGTCTCTTGGATTTATTATTAATAGCTTTTGGCTCTATTAAGAGAGAAGCTAATCGGATTTCCACCTTATGACTCCACATGCAACTGACAAAATGTTTCTGACCAGCTGAGATAACTGGTGAATTTCTTTTTTTTTTTTTTTTTTTTTAGTTGGTGTATCAATCTGTCGCCCAGACTGGAGTGCAGTGGCCGCTCCCGGCCACCACAGCCTCGACCTGCTGGGCTCCGGCGATCCTTCCGCCTCAGCCTTCCAAGTAGCTGGAACTACAGGCGTGCGCTACCGCGCCCGGCTAATTTTTTGATTTATTGTAGAGATGAGGTCTTACTTGCCCAGGCGGGTCTCGAACCCACAGGCTCAGGCAATCCACTCACCTCAGCCTCCCAAAGGCGTGGGATTACAGGCTGAGCCACCGAGCCCGGCTTGATCTCAGATTTCAAGTCTCTAGAACTATGAGAAAAATAAATTTCTGTGGTTTGATTTCTGTGTTGACAAAAAGATGCCAAACTCTGTAAAATGTTTTAAGATGGTTTACTGTGGCCAATATGAGTGACCAGGTCTGGGAACACCCATCCTCAGCAGGTCCTGAGAACCTGAGACGGGGAGGTTGAATTACAGCTTGGTTATGTACGTTTTAGGAAGACAGAAGTTATAAAAACCATCAGTCAGTACATGTGAGATGTTCATTGGTTCAGCCCAGGAAGGAGGGACATTTCCAAGCGGGAGCTTGCAGGTTATTGGTGGATTTCAGATTTCTTGACTGGCAATTTGTAGTTCCTGTCTAAGGAATTTTGGAAATCAGTAGACTCCAGGGTCTGGGAGTCCCCAAAGACAGCTTTACATTTTTTTGAATCCTTTTTTAATTTGTTGTGATGTTATGCCAGAGTCGAATTGGAAAACAAACTTTTTTTTCTTTTTGAGTTGAAGTCTCATTCCTTTGCCCAGGCTGGAGTGCAGTGGCACACATGCTCACGGCCACTCCAGCGTTGGCTTTCTGGGCTGTAGCAATCCTTCCGCCTCAGCCTTCCGAGTAGCAGGAACTACAGACGCGCGCTACCACGCCCAGCTATTTTTATTTTATTGTAGAAAGGAGGTCTCGCCAAGTTGCCCGGGCTGGTTTTGCACCCGTGGGCTCAGGCAATCCACTCGCCTCAGCCTCCCAAAGTGCTGGGATTACAGGCTGAGCCACCGAGCCCAGCCATGGAAAACAAACTTTAATGTATAGGGAAATAGAGGAGTAAAACCCTGTCTGGTTAGTCCTTATCAGGCTTAACTCTCCAAGTCTCCTAGTTAGGAATTTGGATGAGAGAAAAAAGGTTATATTTTAGTCCTCAGCTTTCTAGTCTGTGGTACTTTGTTACAGCAGCTCTGAAAAACTAATACACACCACCAACAAAGAGAACAAGGAACCTGCAAGAAGATACTAGATGGAGTGTCATTACTTCATCTGTTAAGGTGCTCACAAGAAATAGACAGCACCCTCAAATTGGGTCGTTTGGGTGCTTTAACCCAGGGAGAGTGCAGTAGTACCCCAGGGCTAGCCACGGTGGGGAGCCATTACCACCCAGGGCTGCTAGGGAAAGGGAAGGGGGCATTTAGCAGGAAGCCCAAGAGAGAACATTCTGTGGAGAGAGAGCTGCCTGAGTAAAAGCTGTGGTCTTTGGAAATCAGCCAGCTTGCAGTGGTGCTTGGGGATGGGGCCAGGGAAATAAACACCCCCACCTGACACTCTTCCGTCCCTGGCCAGGCTCACAAACCTCAGAATTCACGGATGCGGTCCACGTGGTCCAGTCTTCTGTGGCAGGAGCAGGGTGGAGAGGGTTGGCGAGTGGGTTTGGATGGCCATGTGGAAGATTCTAGCACAGGCCCCTCTCGCCCCTACTGTCGTCAAAGCATTTTCCTTATACCAGCTAACTCCTACAGGGAAATTAAGAAATTAAACCAATGTCCTTTCATCTTCATCTCCTGCAGGCTAGGACTGTCATTTCTAAACAATGTTTTCAATAGCAAATTCCACTGTAGACCCCAAAGGAGTTGGCTTATTGAGTTTGACTGAAGCCTTATTGATAACATTTTGGAGAAGGGCAGCACACTCTCAGTCCCTGCAGCACCCAGAGTTGAGAGATTGTGCTCCCTACTCATTCTCAGACAAGAATCATCTTCTGCAAGTTCGGTGTAAGTAAGATGCCTCAGAAATGCTTGTTTATCAATGCCCAGGAAGAGTCAGAAATAGAACGAGTGGGCGACTAACATTTGCTGAACACCTATTAAGTGTTAGACAGTTCACTAGCTTAATCTTTGCAAGAATTATGAAGTCAGGCTCAGCATGGTGCAGCCTGCTGTAATCCCAGCTACTTTGAGAGGCTGAGGAGGAAGGGTCACTTGAGCCCTGGAGTTTCAAGACCAGCCTGGGCAACATAGCAAGACCCCTGTTTCAAAAATAAAACAAAACAACAACAACAAAAAAAACCCATGAGGTTATATTAATCCCAGATTTACAGATAAGAAAACAGACATAGCCAGCAAGTTAGCAGAGCTGGCAATGAAACGGGAACATCTCAATCTAGAGTTTCATCCTTCCTTTTGTCTCAAAAGAAATGACAAAAAAAAAAAAAAGAGCTAACAGGTAAGATTAGCTCAGAGTAATAATAATGCCAGACTGCTAGACATACATTGAGTATTTATCATCTGCCTGAGCACTCCAATTTACATGAGTTATTCCATTAAGTCCTCAAAAACACCCTGTAGGGCACTGGCTTACACCTGTCATCCTAGCACTTTGGGAAGTGAGGCAGGAGGATTGCTTGAGCCCAAGAGTTCGAGACAAGCCTGGGCAATATAGCAAGACCCTGTCTCTATTTTTTTTTTTTTTTTTTAGTTGGAGTCTCACTCTTGTCAACCAGGATGGACTTTAGTGGCATGCTCACAGCCACTGCAGTCTCAGCCTGCTGGTCTCAGGTGATCCTCCCACCTCAGCCTTCCAAGTAGCTGGAACTACAGACACCCACGCCCAGCTAGTTTTTGTGATTTATTGTAGAGACAAGATCTCACTAAGTTGCCGAGGCTGGTTGCAAACTCCCGGGCTCAGGCAATCTTCTCACCTCGGCCTCCCAAAGTGCTGAGCCACTTTGTACAGGCTGGGCCACCACACCCGGCCCTGTCTCTAATTTTTTGTAGGAATAATTATATTTTTAAAAATACCCTAAACAAATTTGTCCTGTTGTTACCTTCATTTTAAAGATGAGGACCTCAAGTCTTAGAGGAGTTCAATGGCTTATAAAGCAAGGCCTAGGCTCATAATTCAAACCCAGACAACCTGACTCTGGAGCCCAAGCTATTTATGGGAATTGGAGCTACAAAAAATGGAATCAAGATGGACAAGAAGATAGGGGGTGAGCAGAGAAGGGAGACCTCCTGTGTGTAGAAAACTCAACCAGCACAGGGTATATTTGCTGCTTTGCACTAAGTCAAGAAAGGGAGGTGAGGATATGGCAAGAACCGCTCAGGAAACCTTCCAGAAAGAACATACTCTCTCGGTGTTCAGGAAGAGTAGAGGAGACTGACTGCAACTTAGGTTTCTCAACCCAGCACTATTGACATTTTGGGTAGGATCATTTTGGGGGTTCCTTCTTCTTATTTTTATTTTTGTAGAGATGAGTTTTCGTTATGCTGCCTAGGCTGGTCTCAAACTCCTGGACTCAAGCAATCCTCCTGTCTCAGCCTCCCAAAGTGCTGGGATTACAATCATGAGCCACCCTGCCTGGCTTGGGTTAGGTAATTTTTTTATCGTGAGAGGATGCTCTGCCCACTGTAGAATGTTAAAGAGCATCCCTGGCCTCTCCCCTCTAGATGCCAGTAGCAGTCCACCTGCCCAGTGGTGACAAACCAAAATGTCTCCAGACTTTCCAGATGCCACCAGGGGAGTAAAACCGCTCCCCATGCCACCGGTGAGCTCTTTTTTGGATGAGAATCACCACTGTAGCTCAGAATGACAGAGAAGCATGGAGGAAACACCTACAAGAGAAGCTCTTCATCTTGCATAGCCAGAAGTAAAACTGCAGATGGGAAGGCTGACCTCCGGAAAGAAGGCAGAAGCCAGGACCAGCAAAGCCACCAGGAATACCTCGTGGCTGGATAGAGGGGGCCCGGGCTTCAGCATTAGTTGGACAAGACTCAAACCTGTGTGTCACTCATTGCACCAAAAAAAAAAAAAAAAAAAACCTCATAGAGTTCCTGTTTCTCATGCTAAAAGAAGAACATGCAAATATCCACCCCACAGGGTTGTTGTGGGATCAGCTGGTACAGCCACTGTTCCCTCAGATGACCAGAATTCACGAGGTCTTCATTTCCCCTCCCCCTCAGGTCTAAGCCCAGCAAAGCCAAGTTCTGCATCGAGCCCATGTGACGGCTATCTATCTTCCTGCACACATCTCATTCGGATGAAGTCCTTTCTCGCCCTCTAAACAGCTGGCCAAGAATGAGTCATCACCACAGGAGAGCCATATCCTAGAGAATGAAATGGGAGGAGCATTGCAGATGGGGGTCGGGGGGAACAGCTAGCGGAAGGGCACGGAGACATAACACACTATGGAACATATGCGAATGGCGAGTTGCCTGGGGGCCCTAAAGCATGCAGAGAATGTTGTAATTCCAGAACTGAGAATGAAAGATACATGGGAATCAGATTTTGAAAGGCTAGGCTCTCACTGTTGTCTGATGAACTCCTACTCATCCTTCAAGGCCCATCACAAAGAAGGAAAATAGAGCCAGCTAGAAGGGGATGTAAAGCATTCAGAGTGGGGTATCCCAAGAGCTGAGGCTAACAGGGTGTTTGGGACCAGCTTTTGAAAGGCCAAGCCCTTGCTGTGCTTACATAGATACTCTTAACCCATTGCGATCCATCTCCAATGTTGTCTTCTTTGTGATTCCTGTCCCAGGCAGCCTACTTACTTGCTTACTTTCCTGTGCTCCAACACACTCTACTAATGATGTGTATGTTGTACCATAAAAGGTGATGTTCATGTCTGGCTCCTCTATAAGATGCTCCATGGCAGGATGCCCCATGACAGGAGGGGGGCATATAGTGCTCATTTTTGTATTCTACATGCCTAGTAGAGAGCTAGGTGACAGGCACTGCCAGTGGCCTACCCAATAACCATCCTTCCCATCTTCCTTTCTAATAGAATACCAACTGGGCTACATGCTTAATTAAACAGCTTCATGTCTCCAGACTGCCTTGAAGCTTGGATGCTGTGCGACCTAGTTTGGGCCAGTGAGATGCAAACTGAACTCTGGGATGGGCTTCTGGTAAAATTGTTGTTTTTCTGATGAAGGGTCAGCTGCAGGGGCTCTCCACCTCCAGCCCTTCATTTCCACCCATCTTCACCCCATCTTTCCACCTAGAACCTTGGACTCCACACAAGATTCTAAGTGGAACAGTCATCTTGAGATCATGAGAAAGAAGGACTCATACCAGGGATAGCTGGGCAGACACTTGCAGGGCTCCTGAGTCCACAAAACGTCCTTGAGCAGCTGCAATAGCCTTGGAGTTGTCACCTCTGGATAGCTGTTAGATGTAAAAATCAATTCCCAATTTGGCTAATCCACTGGATGGGCTTCTGCCATATGTCGCTAAAGGCAATCCTAAATGCTACAGCCTGGAATGTAATGCTCAGGGCATTTTGGTGGCCCAATTGAATGGTCACATCTCTCTCTGCACAGCTCAGGCCCCTTGGCCTCCAGTGGCTCAATAAAGAAACAATGCCGGGCGTGGTGACTCGTGCTTGTAATTCCAGCATTTTGGGAGGCTGAGGCAGGAGGATCGGTGAGCCCAGGAGATCAAGATCAGCCTGGGCAACATAGCAAGACCCCCATCTCTACAAAAAATAAAAAAATTAGTCAGGTGTGGTGGCTCATGCTTGTAGTCCCAGCTACTCAGGAGGCTGAGGCTGGAGGATCGCTGGAGCCCGGGAGGTCAAGGCTGTAGTGAGCTATGATCATGCCACTACACTCCAATCTGGGTGACAGAGGTGAGCCCCTATCTAAAAATGAATAATCATCATCATCATTTTTAGAAAGAACAATAAGTGAGGCACAACTTTGATGGACCTCTTAAGATTTTTCTTCTTGGGTTAAAAATTCTCAGGTGTTCTCACTATTCTTAATATAGCAAGGACACCAGGCCTTTCTCCTTCTGGGCATCCTTCTTTCTAAGAAGAGCCTAGCTTTGGAGGCCATTCCTATCTAGTTGATATAAACTTTGGAATCAATTGGGCCACTGGCTTTTGTTGCTTTCAACAAATAAATACTGATAGACTTGTCTGCCATGCGATAGGTATTACGCTGAGAACCAGGAACCGGATGTGTGAGAAAAGCCATCCTCCTCAGGGAACTTGCGGTCTAGTGGGAGAGTCAGGGCTTCATCAAACAACAGCACTGATGAGCGCTTCATTATAAAGGGAGATAAATAACACATAGAAAACCTAGAGTAGGCAAGAGAGGACTCTTCTGGTGTTCAGGGAAGGCTTTCTGGAGGAAGATGGCATTGGCAAGTGACCTGGATTCGAATCTCCATTCTGTCACTTACTCGTTGATATACTCTAGGCAAGTCATTTAGCCACTAGGCTTCCATTTCCACGACTGAAATATAGGATTTCTAATACTTCCTTCCTGTATGTACGAAGCTTCAATGAAATAATGCTTGTGGTGCCTGGCCCTCAGGAAGCACTTCTTAGACTGTCTCTCTTCCGCGGGTTTGTTCAGATCAGGTCCCTGGCTCCTCCTGCCTGGGATGGGTGTCCTCAGCACCAGCACTCAGGTTGGATCAGACACTGTCGATCTCCGCCGGTTCAAACCTGGGTAGACGGCTCAGGAGATCATGTGCCAGCGAGGATGAGAACAAAGGCAAAAGCAAAAGCTAATTATGTCCCCAGGGCTGACCCCAGCAAGGGCTTCATCCCTTCTGCCTCAGCCTCTCCTTGGAGTCCCCCAGTGACCTCAAAGCCTTACTGGAGTCAACCTGGTCAAAGGGATGGCTGGGGTGGGGAGCCTGGCAGCCACCCGCTTCGATGTCCTGGGGAGATTCAGAGACACTGTGCTCTGTGGGGAGTGTGTGAGGCAGGCTGAGCTCCTTGAACTCCGGGTGCCTCTTCCCTGGTTCTCCCACTTGGAGCACTGGAGGGTGGGCACTCAAGAAAGAAACTCGGGGAAACCCCCTTGACCCCAACTCTCTTATCTAAAAACTAGGTCATTATACCAAATGAGGAGTTCATTGGCTGTACATTCTAATCACTTGGGGGAGATGTAAAACCCCGATACCCAGCTGCTGCCCCTACAAACCAACCAAATCAGAACCTCTGGGGTGGAACCTGGGCACCAGCATTGTCACTCCCCGGGTGATCCAGTGTGCAGCCAGGCTGAGAGCCCGTGGGACAGATGAACTCTGAGCGCCTCTCCGGCCACCAGGATGGGGGCTACTGCCTCGCTGTGTGACCTCAGAGAAACAGCTTTAAAAAACTCCAGCCCTCCATTTCCCCTTCAGTAAAGAAAGAGGAAGAATAGCACGTCTCGCATCGAGGCGTCATGAGGATTGAAAAGATTCATTTCTGCAGAGCGCTGGTGACGGTGACGGGGCACCGTGAAAAGGCTGCAAGGGGGAGCAGGGCGTTGCTGCTGCCACTCGTGTTCTTGCTCTTGTTGTGACCGTGGAGAAGAAGGGAGGGAAAGCAGGAAGAAAAAGGGGTGTGAGCGAGGAGGAGGAGGAAGGCCCGTGTGTCAGGCCCTGGGCTCTGTCCCTTCTCCCACCACGGCCATGACTCTCTCCTCAGTCACAGCCATAGCTGTAGGACAAATTCATCTCTCACAGACTGAAGACCCCCAAGGCAGGAGTGCGCCACTGACAGGAGAGAGGGAAGGTAGTCACAGCTAGCCAATCAACTGGGTCCTTAATCCCACTGCCCAGCATGGCCCAGCATCTTTGGGGAGTGATTAGAAAGAGTCTTAGACATCACCTAGTTCTAACTTCTCATTTAAGCAATAAAGAGACCATTGCTTTGTTAAGCACTAGCCAGGCCATGTGTTCTTTGAGCTATGGCTGCCATATTTCCTAGGTTTGGCCCCCTCCTCTATCTTGGGGAAGTGAGTCTCTCTCTCTCTCTCTCTCTCTTTCTCTCTCTCTCTCTCTCTCTCTGTGTGTGTGTGTGTGTGTGTGTGTGTGTCTGTCTGTCTCCCTCTCTCTAATTTACTTTCTAAATCAACTGTATTTTCCAATCTAAAAAAAAAAAGCAATAAGGCACAGAGAGTTTAAGAATTCACCCAAGGTCACACAGCCTTGCACCAAGCCAGATCTCAGGTCAAGTTTTGGGTGCTTTTTTTTTTTTTTTTAACTTCAGTCTAGAAGTCATTAAAAAGAAAATAATAACATTATGCAGCCTCCTCTCAGAGGACAAAATCCGTCAGCATTAATCAGTCTTTTTTACTTTGGCAGGGATGGCTTCTCTCTTCCTTCTAAGCAGACACAGTGCCTGCAGCTGAAAGAGCAATTGTGATAATTAATAATAATATTTTGCACTTGGAATTTTCCCCTGGCAGCAGCTGCTCTGAAAGCATCTACTTGTCCAGTCACAAGGATCAGCCCATCCATCAGTCCACAGGAGCTCCTGAAGCCTCTGCCGCCAGCTCTTCAGCCCTGTGCAGGATCCTGGGAGGGACCCAGCAGCACAGGCAGGAGTTCCAGCTCTCAAAGAGCTTAGGGAGGTAAAAGCAAATCCAACTAGAGGCACTAAGTGCGTAAGTGTCACTGAGAAAGGCGCCAGGCCTCTGCGACATCACTTTCCATGGTGCAGTAATAAAAGTCAGACATCATTATGGGAGCTCGCATGTGATTTGCCACTCTGGTTCCATCATCTGGCAGCATGCCGGAAGTTCATTGGCCGAGGGTAACTAGCATTCTTTCAGGAATAATGCCCGAGAGCATCTACGACATGGGGAGGGCTAAATGAGTTAAACATGCACAGCACTAAGAACAGGGCCACGCGTGTGGTGAGCAGCGCATAAATGCTAGCCATTGTTGTCGTTAATTATTTGCCTGGAGTCTGTATCAGCAAGAGTCCCACTCATAAGCAGATGGGATGCCCAAAAAGTTTAACAGGAAGAGAGCATAATAACGAGACTATTTTTGAGGTGTGAACAGGGTTAGGAGAAGACATAAGGGGAAGTGAATAAGGAGCTGGCAATAGTAGAAAGCAGTTACCATTGTGGGACAAGGCTTTAAGGAATGGGGGAGGGGCTAGCTGCAGGTGAGAGCTGAAGCCATGGAAGAGGGGCTGTGGCCACTGCCAGACCCACTGTAGCCAGGCAGAAGGGACTGGGGAGTATAAAGGCCACAATCTCTCTTCATGCCTTCCAAGCTCCTCTTGATGCCTTCAACTGGAAGCCAGAGGTCAAGGGCAACTGACAGATGGGGTCTGCAGTGGCCAGCCTCTGGGGACACAGAGCAGGGCAGAGAATAGCATACAGTGAATCCAGCAAAGGGTGGGAGAGGGAGGGAAGGGGCAAACAGAGATTAAGCAAAGTTAAATATAACCAATCATTCAATATGGCGGCCACGCTTTGGAGGGACAATGCTTTCACCCCACTAGCTTTGGAATCTTACAGCTGAGTCCTCAGATGTTCTCCACAACTCAGTTCTTTCTAGAATGTTTTTTTCTCAAGAGTGTAGTATACCTGTTCCTTGTTCCAGAATTTTGTACATGACCTTAAGTCAAAGGCTTTAAAGTTTTGAAAAGGTAGGCCCTTGAAAACAGGAAGTAGGTGTGAAATTATGAAAAACATTCACCCACACTTAAGCAGGGAATGAGAGTGTCCTGGTAACTGTCCCCGCTTCACAGCTACAACCTGTCCTCTCTGGGAAAGGAATCTTCACTGGACTCACTTCCCAGTTGCTCAGCAACAGAGGTTTCTCTCCCTCAGGTTCTTGGGTTGGACAATGTATGTCTGTGTCAGCTGTCCATACTCAGTGGCTATGTGCATTGTGACAAGTTGCTAAATGAGTTCACATGTAGTTTTTCCCACTTTTGAAAACAAAAATGAGTTCATACTGTACAATTACTCTGTTCCTCCCTCCCTCCCTCCCTCCCTTTCTCCCTCCTTCCTTCCCCTCCTCCTTCCTTGGCCTCATCTGAAGATGGAGATGATAACTGTTTCTACTTCACGGGGACATTGTGAGAACTAAATGAGACGATGCACATAAAGCACCCAGAGTTATGCCCAGCACACAGCACGTGCTTAGTAAATATTGGCTCTCATTATAACCTTCTGGCTGTTAGCTCCTTGAGGTCAAAGTCATGACTTTTCAACTCTGGAACTCAGCATGAAGAATGATGCATTAAAAAAAAAAGAGTGGGGCGTGACACATACCTAGTAATAATTATGTGTAAGATAGGACAACCATTCCTATTTTACCAATGAGGAACTTGAAGCTCATAGAAGTTATTTGAATTGCTCAAGGCCACAGAGTTATTAGAACCAGAGCCAAGCTCGAAACCCAGTGGATGACTCCAAACCCGCATCTTCTACATGGGTGGTTCTCAACTGTTAGCAAGCATCAGGGTCATCTGGAGGGCTTGTTAAAATACCCCCCACATTTCCTATTCAGCAGATCTGGGGTGGGGCCCCAAAATGTGTATTTCTGACAAGTTTTCAGGTGATGTGGATGCTGCTAGTCTGGGGACCACTTTTTGAGAACCTCTGGTTTACACTCTTGGCCTCTCAGGCAGTGTCCTCTGTGACCTCTCCTCTGACTTCTTAAGTCTCCCACCAACAGCCTGCAAGATTCAGTTCCAACCCAAACCCATAACCCCGAGTTCATCTTCCAGGTGGGGTTCCAAAGTTCATCTGAGCTTTCCCGCAGGACTGGCAGCTCCCAGGGGGCAAGAACCTCAAAGACCTCTGGTGATCTTTCCCTGCCTTCTCCATCGTTCCCCTTGGGGCAATCTTGGTATAGCCTCTTCTGTGTTGTTCACACAAACATATACACACACGTAACTTTTTCCCATTTTTTAAAAAACAAAAATGAGCTCACACTACACTATTATTCTGTGCCTGCCTTCCTTCCTTCCTTCCTTCCCTCCTTCCTTCCTTCCTTCCTTCCTTCTTTCCTTCTTTCCTTCCTTCCTTCCTATTTTGCCCTTCTGGTACAAAATGTCTCCCCCTCTCCCAATGAGTCCTCCAGGAGCAAAGCGACTGTGATTCCTCTGACTACTCTCTACCCCGCTATGTGTCAGTCCTTGACACAAAGCAGGACTCAGTACCCTCCCCACAGAGTGACCTATCTCATTGGTGAATCTGGAAGAGGGAACCGGGTGGCTGTAGCCCAGCTCCTTCCCCCTGGACTCTCTCTTGGGTATGAGCTGCCCACGGGAATGCTGGTTCTGCTTGGCTCTTCCAGTCCCTGCCACGGCCCCAGCGCTGCCCACGCACGGGTGGGCGAGTCGGCCTATTCTGAGTACAACATACGGCAACCCACTTCCCTGCAGAGAGAGCACCCTCTCTAAGCAGCTTTATCTTTAGTGAAGGTGATGTTTTCATGCCCCATCTGCCTTCCTCTTGTTCTGATTTCTCAGTTGGCCCAGAATGTGGGTGGGGAAACAGGGCTATTGTTTATCAGCACTTACGACGTATCTCATACCTAAAGACCTGGCTCATTTTAAGCCGCTGCTTCTGTCAGGATGCTTTTGGTGGCATATAACAGACGGTCCGACTAAAAGTAGTTTGAACAATAAAGGGGCTGTTATCTCACGTGGGAAGAATTCTGCAGGCGGAACTCTCCACCCACCTCCTGATCTTGAACTCGTTTCCTTCCTCAAATCACAGCTGGCTCAGGGTCACCTTTCCCATCACACCGTCACGGGAAGAGATGGGGTGGAAGAAGAAGGCACCAGGTCTCAATGACTTTTGTTCCAAACCCTCTCTGTGAGTTCTTGGCCAAATGATCTAAACTCTCTGGCCCTTCATTCCATCCTCTGAAATGATGATTACAAGATCTTCCTTCTGAGAGTGCAGTGGGATGGAATTAAATCACCAAGGGGCCTAGCACTGTCCTTGACACATAACAGGACCCAATACCTGGATGATGTCCCTTTTCTCCTCCTATGACCTTCTCAGTTAAGGAGAGAAATTCAAGTCATCAACTCAGTACTTAGGATTACTTCGACTTGTGCCTTAGCTTCGTATGCGAATTGCTCTCCCAAAGTAGGAAGTCATCCTCGTTTTTGTGTGCTTTTACCCAATTCCCAGGCAATGGGGAAAGGAGTCCTCCCATTAGCCCTTCTCTTACCTATTTCCCTTTGTGTTTTTTTTTTTTTTTTGAGTTGGAGTCTCACTCTGTCACCCAGGCTAGAGTGCAGTGGCCGTTCCCGGCCACCGCAGCCTCTACCTGCCGGGCTCCGGTGATCCTTCCGCCTCAGCCTTCCAAGTAGCCGGAATTACAGGCTCGCGCTACCACACCCGGCTAATTTTTGATTTATTGTAGATATGAGGTCTCGCTTGCCCAGGCGGGTCTCGAACCCGCGGGCTTAGGCAATCCACTCACCTCAGCCTCCCAAGGCGCGAGATTACAGGCTGAGCCACCGAGCCCGGCTACCTATTTCCTTTTGTGACATGGGATATTCTTGGGGTCAAAATCACAGTTCCTAGGCACAAAACAGCATTGTTCCCTTGAGGCCACTGCCAACACAGACACAGCAGCCGCCTGACAGCCACCCTGTATTAGTTTGCTAGGTCTGCCATAGCAAAGTAGCACAAACCGAGTGGCTTCAACAACATTTATTGACTCTCAGTTCTGGAGGCAGAAGTCTCAGATCAAGGTGTCTGCAGGGCCATGCTCCCTCTGAAGGTGCTGGGAAGGATCTGTGTTGCCAGATCTCTCTCCCAGCTTCTGATGGCCCCTTGGCACATGCAGTCTTCACAAGACAGTCTCCTTGTGCTCATGTCCTTGTGCCCAAATCTCTCCCCTCTTTTTTTTTGAATCGAAGGTCTCACTCTGTCATCCAGACTGGAGTGCAGTGGCCTGATCATGACTCACTGCAGCCTCAAACTCCTGAGCTCAGGTGATCCTCTGGCCTCAACCTCCCAAGTAGCTAGGACAACAGGCACGTGCCACCACACCCAGATAATTTTTTTTTTAAAGAGATGAGGTCTCAATATATTGCTCAGGCTGGTCTCGAACTCCTGGGCTCGATAAATCCTCCCTCCTCATCCTCCCCAATTATTGGGATTACAGGTGTGAGCCACCACACCTGGCCGAAATCTCTTCTTTTCATAAAGATACTAGTCATATTGGGTTAGGGGTCCACCCTAGTTCAGTATGACCTCATTTTTACTAATTATATCTGCAATGACCCTATTTCCAAGCAAAGTCACAATCTTAGGTGCTAGGGGTGAAGACTTGAAAGTATGAATTTGGGGGCACGATTCAACCCATCACATACCCTATACTTAGTAATAGTATCCCCCAAACACATATCATTCTTTCCTTTCTCGATGTTCTTTCTAGCGGGTTCCCTTGACCTGAGATACCCTTTCCTTTCCATTTCTGTCAAAATCCCTCCCACCCTTGAAGGCCCTCAAATACCTTCACCTCCATGCAGTCTTCCTTCAACCCTCTGGTCAGAACAGTCCCTCCCTTCATCCTCTCAGGCATCCTCTTTGAACTCTCATGATGGTGCTGCTCAAAGTCAGCTGGATGAGGTGTGTCTAGGACCAAATCCCAGATGGGCCACTCTCCAGCTGACAGGCTAGGCTGCCCTACTCAGGTGTGGTCCGTGGGCCAGAGGCAGCCCCATCACTGTGTTAGAAATGTAGAGTCTAGGCCTGACTGCAGACCTGCTGAGGCTAAATAATCTAGAGTTCATCAAGATGATCAGGTGTTTTATATGCATACTCAAGCGTGAGAAGCATTGACCTAGCACGAGTAACCTATCTGAGCCTCAGTTCTCCAACCGTAAAGTGTGAGACAGTAACAGAAAAGTACCCGCTCATAGAGTACATAACTGAGAAAATAAGTATAAGCTCAACACAGTGCCTACAGCAGAGTGAGTACCAGATAATGGTAGTTTTCATCATTATTAGTATTAATAGAAGCTCCTAGAGAGCAAAGTTCAAGGTTAAATAAAGTAATGTACATAAAGCTCTTAGAATAACTGCAAAGCCCTTGGTAGGTGCTAACTGTTGTTGTTGTTGTTTTGTTTTTTGTTTTTTGTTTTTTGAGTCAGAGTCTCACTCTGTCACCCAGGTTGGAGTGCAGTGGCATGCTCACGGCCACCCCAGCGTCAACCCGCTGGGCTCAGGTAATCCTTCCGCCTCGGCCTTCCAAGTAGCCAGAACTACAGGCGTGCGCTTCCATGCCTGGCTAATTTTTTTGGTATATTGTAGAGATGAGGTCTCACCAAGTTGCCCAGGCTGGTCTCGAAACACTGGGCTCAGGTCATCCTCTCGCCTCAGCCTCCCAAAGTGCTGGGATTATAGGCTTGAGCCACCGTGCCCAGCCAGCTCCTACTTTTCCTACCCAACCCACCTGGGCCAGCATCCTGCTAAAATGTTTGCCTGTGTTTATTGAGAGGAAGGCAATGACCAAGTTACTGGGCCCCTATGGAGCGGGAATCTCAGGCTTCATCAGCACTAATTGTGTTCTCCTGCCAATGCCAAGGCCCTCCTCCTGAAGAGCTGCCTCTTGCCCCAGCTCGCTCCCAGCCAAGAACCTGGCCACACATGCGCAGTCGTTTTCTATCGCCATTCACCTCCCGCAGGGTCCACAACACGGAGAGAGAGAGAGCTGGAATCGTCATTGAGGGTGTAGTGAGACTGTGGAATGTAGTTGGGGAATATGTGATGCTGAGTTCCCGGCAGGAAGGGAAGGGACAAGTGTGTCAGGGCTACCTATGCTGTGCTGCTATCCTCTTGGGCCCTTTCATGCTCCTCACCCCACTTACTCCCCGCTACAGCCCATAAGAAGCCAATTTTTTTCATTCCCATCATTGCAGACGAGGAAACTGAGGCTCACAGAGATTGAAGGCTTATGTGAATTCACCAGGCTGGTCAGGGTCAGAGCTGGATTTCAGTGCTGGTCTCTCTGATCCTAAATCCACCACCCTGAGACAGATGGGAAGAAAGAGGAAACAGGTAGACTCCTAAAACCCTTACTACCTGGTTTTGTTCAGAGGAGAGCAAAGACTAGCACAGAGAAGAGAAGAACTACATGGGAGAGACCCCCGAGGAACCGTCCGGAGCAATCTAGAAGGAGGTCGTGTTTGAGCTGGGACGAATCTTGGCTAGCATCCAATCTAGCTTTCTTGTGGCCACGGTCTTCATAGATGAACTGAGGCCTGGGGATTTTAGCTGGCCTTGTGTTCGCAGTGTGAGGCAATGCATATTTATAGACACCATGCTGGGTACCTTTGTGGGTGTCTCATCTCACCCTCTCAAGACTTCCTGAGCTCACCAGGCCATTTACCCTTGTCGGCTGCCATTCCACATCTTTTGGGAAATCCAGTGGAGAAAACATTTTTCAAACACTCTTGTCACCCCTTTTTCCAGATGAAAAAACTGAAATTCAGAGTGGTAAGGGGATGTACTCAAGGTCTCAGAGCCAGCAAGTGGCAGAGTCAGGATTAAAATCCAGCCCTGCTTGACCCTAAAGCCCATGGTTCCTGCCACTGCCCTGCTTGAGAGAGAGTCTCAGAGGCAGAAGGAACCCAGTTGGAGGCCATCCTCTTCTACCCTCTGTAGCCATAGCACAGCTTGTCCCCGGGGGGTGGAGGACAAGAGTTTCTCTTCCTAAGGCACAGCAGGCATACCCTGTGGCATCAGGAGGTAGACAGAAGCCTAGTCCAGAAGTCCCTGCTCAGAGGTGCCCACTCACCATTGCCTGAGACAGAATATTCCACAGGCATCTCCAACTCTGACCCTGGAGGCCCGATCCAGCCAGACTTTGCTTCCCATGGTCCCTGCCTGCCTTCTTCAGCCATACCCATCTTCTTCTACTCACCTCTGCAAGCACCCTGTCCAAAGCTGTGTTCCTTAAGTGATCACATTCTCTTATTGCCTGTCCTATTATTTACTTAATATTTTTCTTTAAAGTGTCATTTGTCTTTATTCTGGAGAATGATATCCACAAAATTGCTGCCATGGTAGGCTCATTATTCACGTAGATATCTATAAAAATAAGCACACAAATATTAAAATAAAACTTGTTTATTCATATACCAATTAAAAGTCTCTCATGTAGGCCAGGCGCAGTGGTTCACACCTGTAATCCCAACAATTTGGGAGGCCAAGGCAGGAGAATTGCTTGAGCCCAGGAATTTGAGACCAGCCTGGACAACATAGCAAGGCCTCATCTCTACCAAAAAAAAAAAAAAAATTAACCAGGCATGGTGGTGCACACCTGTAGTCCAGCTACTTAGGAGGCTGAGGCGGGAGGATCATCTTAGCCCAGGAAGTTGAGGCTGCGGTGAGCTGTGATCATGCCACTGCACTGGGTGACAGGGTGAGACCCTGTCTCAAAAAAAAGTCTTTAAGTTTCCACTAGTGATATGTGTATCAAATTCCAGAAAACCTTGACCTATACGTATATAACTAGCCCCCATAACATCCTTTGCACAGCAGCGTTCTCATTACCCTTAATTTGACAAATATAGAAATAGCATCAGAACAACTAGCCACCCAAGGTGACACAGCTAGTGAGTCAGGGAACCCAGGTCCCCTGGTTACTGGTGCCCCATTTCCTTGCAGAATGTGACCACTGTCGTACACAGTTCACGAACTTTCCCCTGCAGCAATGACCTCTGAGGCAACCAGGAATGGACACTCTTTCTTACCCTTAAGTTCTCAAGACACTGTAAGAAAGCAAGCCACACAATGCCTCCAAGTTGTCTTAAAGGAGCACATTCTAACTCCTTCTCCCCAAAGGGTAGTTTGACCCTGCATCAAAGCTTCTTTGTACCACCCAGACAAGCAGGGCCATGTGAGATTTCTGCAGCCAAGACCAATGCTAGGGATTGTTGACTGCATGGAACAGAAATCCACACTGGGTCATGTAAGCAAAGAAGAAATTCATTGGGAAGATGTGGGAAAGCTTTCAGGTTAAAGGAAAGACTGAAACAACCACATGTAAGCCTGACCTCAGAAAGTGTAAGAACCTAAAAATCCAGGACCTGAAGGGCAGTCTCTGCCAGGGCACTGTGGGTGAACCATGTTCACACAGTCACTGTCTTTGTGTGACTCTCCTTTTGATTTAAACTCTGGAGCAATCTCAGGTCTGGAGCCCACCTCTTGGCTGGGTGCTGGACAGGACACCTCGATTGACAGCCTCACCAATCCTGCCCACGGGGGGGGGGTGCGGGAATTCACACAGGAGCTTCAAGGCTGTACTATCACTACAAGGAGAGCTGGGTGCTGACGTCCAAGGTCATCGCCATGTCACCTTTAGAAGAGATGCCAAGGAGTCTATCACTTTCACACTCAAGGCAACTCTGGGTCCCTCAGAGCTGTAAAATGATGTCGATTCCAGCATGGATGTTCTCAAATAACTAGCCAGGCTAAAGGAGGGTGAAAGAAAGCTCTCCTGAGGATGTCTTGATTTACAGGTAGTTCTACCTCCAGGTAACTGTCAAGTCTTTTGGTGGTAACCAGAGGACCAGGGAGAATTCTGAAATTCCTTCTCACTCATGCTCAAAGCCTCTGTGATGCTTACTTCTGAAGATGGACATGTGATCCCTCCCATCTCACATGCTCTTTTGCAAATGTGGCTTTGCCACCCCTCCTACTAAGAGATGGAATCTATTTCTTGAATCTGGGCCAGCCCTAAGACTTGCTTTGACTAACAAAATCTAGTGGACATGATGCTGTGTGACTTCCCCATCTAAGTCTTAAGAAGCCTTGCAGTTTTTGTTTTTGCGTGCATTACCTGGCATTTAGGAGATCTACCTGTTATAGGAACATAATTCAGTTCCCCCCAAATGCATATGTGAAGCTCTAAATTCCAATGTGACTTTATTTGGAGACAGAACCTCTAAAGGAGGAAATTAAGGTTAGATGAGGTCATAAGGGTGGAGCCCTAATCCAATAGGACTGGTGGCCTTAGCAGAAGAGGAAGAGACACCAGGAGCGTTTGTGCACAGATGAAAGGCCGTGTGAAAACACAATTAAAAGTGACCGTCTGCAAGCCAGGAAGAGAGGCCTCAACAGAAACCAATCCTACCAGCACCTTGATCTTGGACTTCCAGCCCTCAGAATTGAGAAACAATAAATTTATGTTTTTTAAAGTCACCCAGCTGTGATAGTCTGTAATGGCAGCCCAAACAGACTAATACACTACCCAACTTTTAATTGGTGGAATCCTCGAGGGTTATTCCTGGTTTCCCACCTCACCCCATGCTCTGCTACCGGTGGATCTGTTATGGGGAGAAGGCGTGCTCCTCCCAGTGTGAGAGGGCCAACAATGGGTTCTCGTGTTCATGTTTGGAATGAATTTGCAAACAGACACATAGAGAAGCAGGATAAGCAAGTAGCTTTATTAAGCAAAGAAGAGTGCCCTCTCAGGACTGAATTGTATTCTCCCAAAGTGCATATGTTGAAGCCCTCATCCCCAGTGTGACTTTATTTGGAAACAGAACCCTTCTATAGGAAGAAACAGCCTACAGAAAGCTGCTGCCTCTGCACCCAACTATTGTTGAGTTATAACATTTCTTCTTAGGGGTACTGAGGAATGGGTTTGGAGATAGGCTTTTCCTAGAACTGTGTGGTCCTAGGGCTGGGTCTTTGTTGCTCCTTCCTCACATCAGGTGGGGGAGTTTTGGGCCTTATAGGGTCGTGCTGGTACTGTCCTGGTGTCAGGTGTATGATGGGGGTGAGAGGCTCCCTGAGGATAATTTTATGTTACTGGTATTACAATGAAGGTAAAAGTAGGTCGTGGTAATCTGAAGTCAACCTTGGCTATTCATCCGCAAGCTCTAGGGAGTCTCTAAGCTGGTTACTGCCTTGGAGGTCTGCTCTTGACAGCAAGCGCCCAGGATAAGCAGACAACAGTGCTGCAGGTGTATCTGATAAGACCTAACAGGTAGGTGTGAAGTATCCTGTAGTTAGGCCACTTGCTTGTATGCATGGTTCTGCACCAGTTGCTATAGATATCAATGAACTTGGAACTTTCCTACAGCCCTAAAGCTTTTCCCAGTCTAATCTGCCTACTCTATCAGATCCACCCCAGGACTTAAATGCCACCTATCTATATGTGGACAACTGTAAAATGTATCTTGAAAGTTGTCACTTCTTTCCAGCCTATTGCCATCACCTTAATCCAAGCCAACCTCATCGCTTGCTTAGTGTATGAGTCAGCTATTGCTATGATAAAGCTGCATAACAAATACTCCCTCCCCTGAATCCCAGTGACTGGCCACAACAAGCATTTGTTTTTCTTGCTGATCAGTTTGTGAGTCATTTGGGATAGTTCTTTAGGCTCCAGGTCAGATTCTGATCTTCTCTGTAGGTCTCCTCATTCTCTGGACCAACAACTACCCAAGACATGTCCTTTTCATGGCAAGTGGCAAACACATAAGAGGGTAAGCCAAACTGCAAGCACTTTAAAGCCTCTGCTTGTATTCCATCCACCAACAATCTACTAATTAAAGCAAGTTTTATGACTAAGACCATGGGGTGGAAAAGTATATTCCTCCCATGAAAGAGAAGCCATGGCAAGGGCCAGGAAAGGAGAAAGAAATGAAGGCAAATATTATGTACTGTACCTGGGCTACCGCGACAGCCAAAAGGGCATCCCTCCCAAAACCATCAGAAGAGCAATCTTTTAAGAGGGAAATTTGTTCAAGTTGCCTTTCTGCTTAAAACCCCTTGGTGGTTTCCCATGACTTGTAGGAAAAATGTTTAGATTCTTACGGCTGCCTACAAGGTTCTGTGTGACCTGGCACCTGTCTGCCATTGACACCATTTGCCCTCTTCTCACTCTACCCCAGTCACCTGCCCCTCTTTTAATTCCCTGAACTCACCAAGAGACTTCCCAGCTCTTGGCCTTTTCCCATCTGCTTCCTCTCCCTAGAGATCCATCTCCATCTCTTCCCCACGTTCTGAAGCACTCCTTCTAGTCCTTCAAGTCTTGACTGAGATGACAGTTCTTCAGGGAAGCCTTTCTTGCCCCTCTCCCACCCTGCTACCTTGGGATATCCCACCCTGATACCTCTTATACATTCTCACTTCCTGTCATGGGTTGAATTGTGTTCCCCCTAAATTCATATGTTGAATTCAGTACTGCAGAACATGACTGTATTTGGAGATAGGGTCCTTAAAGAGGTTAACAGAGATCATCAGGGTGGGCCCTGATCCGGTATGACTGATGTCCTTATAAGAAAAAAAAATTGAGACACAGGAACACACAGAGAGAAGACTAGGTGAAGATACATGGAGAAGGCAAGCCAAGGAGAGAGGCCTCAGAAGAGACCAACCTGCCGACACCTTCATCTTGGACTTCAAGCCTCCAGAATTGCAAGAAAATAAATTTCTGCTGTTTCAGCCCTCCAGTCTGTGTATTCTGTTATGACGACCCTAGCAAACTGACACACTTCTGATACTAGACTGATACTAGACTGTAAACTCGGTGCAGCCATGCAGGGACCTCATCTGTTTTACCTAGCATGGTGCCTGACACATAGTAGGTGCTCAAAAAAATTATTCAGATGAATGCATGAGCAAATGAGCCTCGCTTAGGTGACAGAGCAAAGGGAGAAACAGGAGATGGACGCAGTACAGATCCACCCTCAATTTCCCTTGCGGCATCAACTCTTTCCTCCTTCCTACCAACCCTTCCAAAGTAGAGCTGTTCCGCTGTTAGATTTGCAATTTGATTTACTTCTTAGTGACATCATAGCCATCACCATGGCAACACCCAGCGATGCCTGTCTGCAGACAAAGCCTCTTCCATCAGGAAAGAGCAAATGGACACCCAGGTTGGAGAGGAGCCATTTGCGAGGCATAAGCGCCAGCCTTCAGTGCCCCCAGCCAGGCTCTGGTGGAGCTGTTGCTGGTATTGCCAGGGGTTGTGTGTCCCTGTGAGGGGTGACCAGGACTGCCTTCTTTGCCACTGGAGAGTTCTTTATCTCTGACACAGGCCAGCCAAAAGCAAAATCATGTAGGAGGGGACCAAATATAGCACAGGCATCTCCGACTGGCTTACCTGTGGAATCTGCCCTTCGTCTCTCAAAACACCTGAGCAGTAGACAAGGCTATTGTTTTTCTGTATTTCTGTTCATCTCTCTCTTCCTCTTTCGGATTTCTTCCTTTCTCTCCTACCTGCCTTTCTACCCTCTTTCTCTTACCCCTCCCCCATCATTTTCTCTTTGTCAATGGCCATCGAGACTCTGCTGTGTGCCAGGCACTGTTATGGTCAGATGTGGAGGATTAGCCAATGTCCAGAGGGGTGGTCTCTACTTTGTGGAAAAAGGAGCAAGCCCCCCAGCCCTTGCCTTTTGAGAGGAGTTCTGAGGTTGCAGCTTGGTGGGGGCATTGAAGAGGAGAGACATTGCTGTTATCATGAGTAAAACCTCAGAACACATTTCTTGCAGCAACAGAGTTATAAGTAACAGTTGGGTGTGGTTAGAATGCTACTTGTAACCCTCCAAGAATGTAGGTGTCAAATGGATTTTGTGGACCTGTCTGGAAATCCCACCAGCACCTTACCTAGGTAAATGGAGCCCAGATTCCAAAATTTTAGACACTATCTTCATATAAACCAAGAGCTGTATCCCCTCTCTGTGCCTTTCAGGGGCACTCAGCAATCCTTCATCCCCAGAACCAAAGGGACCAGAAACTTAGAAGGTGTCACAGTTTTGTATAGTGACCCAGTCAAGGAAAAATATGGCACATAATGGAGTCAGTACAGGTTTGTGTCACACAGACCCATGCTCCCACTCCTGCAGTACCATGCCTGGCTGTGTGGTCTCCCTCAACAAGCCTCAATTTTTTTCATCTGCAAAATGGGGCTAATATCATATACATTCCAGAATCATCGTTAGGAGTGAAGACATCACATATAAAGAATCTGGTTCACAGAAGGCATGGAATACATGCCAGCTGTCACAGTCACTTCTGTAGGAAGGCAGGGCTCACCTCACAGCCGCCCCACTGACAGACGTGTCAGTAGGAAGAGTGAGGTGTTGAGAGATGCCTCCTGAGCTGATGCCGACAGAGGAACTGTGACAATCTGCCTCTAGAAAAAATCTCAGCAAGCTGCCTAGCCCTGGAGAAATCCAACCGTGATGACTTTGCCCAGACTCTGCAAGATGCTTTCTAATTGTTGGCATTCATGAGGGACAATCAACAGCTGAGCTAATTGCTTTCCCATCAATTTGCAACATCTGCCCCAGCCTTTACTGACAGTAGAAAAAAATAAGGATTTTCTGAGCACACCTTTAAGCTGCCGACCTTCTAACTGGCCAATCAGATTTTTTAACTGGTCCCTGCATTGGCCCAGGCAACTTTGGAGGATGAGTGCTGTCCCTTTGAAGAGACTGTGGGCTCCTTGAGGGCCTTGCCTTTTTGTTCTTTGTAGCCATGGCACATAGTAGGGCACAGCACACAGTGGGTCTGATAAATGTTGGATGGATGGAGCATAGTGAACTAAAGTGAAAATTACCTCCTAACTGCAGGGAATTCGAGAAGCATGCGAAGGCCCTGGGCTTGGGGACAGGGGCTCAGGCTCTGGAAAGCCACAGGGGCCACAAAAGTGGCTGGGATCCTAATGACCTTGAGAGCCAGGGCAAGTCATTTCTTATATACATGCAAGGCATATTTCACGGATGTAAGGACAGTAGGCTTGGGGCCCAGAGCGGCCTCTCTTTTTGTAAATGAGGGCTTGAGCTTTAATTAGGGCACCTTCCTTGCAGAGTTCTCATAAAGTTTTTGTTGAGTTTATGCTAGCTAAGCAGTTCACATAGCATCTGACATGTAGACATACTCATAATATGGTCATACTATGTTCATGTTGTTAATATCATTGTCTAGGACAGAGGAGCCTCTAGAAGAAGTGGTCACAGAGCATGCTTTCCTAGTTCCTTTCCTCTCCAGGTACAACAACTCCCCCAGGGGGCCCAGTGGAACCCCCAACCTAACCCAACTCAGGAAGGGGCAGCTGCTGTGGCATAAAGAGCGTGATTTTTAGGGTAGACAGACCCTGACTCTGCTACACACACACTGCCGCATGAGAGAGTTATTTCCCTTCTCTGAGCCTCCGTTTCCTCATCGATAAAATATAAATAATATTTTCTTTACATGAAAATTGTTATGGATTAAAAGGATTTATGTACTTTTAAGAGCCTGGTCTAGGTAAATGTTCCAATCAATTCTCTCCCTCCTCCAAAGGGCAGCAAGGAAATAAATCAGGATCTGGCTCAATGGACAGGAGAGATATGGTCAACCAGGGGCAGGCTGTCAGGGAGCGGTCGGCTCTTGGAGGATGAGGCAGAGCATTGCAGGCAGAGAGCAGTGCCTGGGGATAAAAGTCACCCTGTGTTCCGGAAGCTGAAGGGAGCATGAGGAGGCGAGGCAGGGGAGGAAGTGTAACCACAGGGAGAGAGCCCTACA
>CAUYQG010144559.1:0-12560 GCA_963574415.1 Tarsius wallacei | reverse complement strand
GCCCGGCTGATTTTTTGATTTATTGTAGAGATGAGGTCTCGCTTGCCCAGGCGGGTCTCGAACCCGCGGGCTCAGGCAATCCACTCACCTCAGCCTCCCAAAGGCGCGGGATTACAGGCTGAGCCACCGAGCCCGGCTTCCTAACAAATCTTAAAAGCCAGATGAAAATATCAAACTATTTCCAGGTAATTAACTACATCCAAGAACAAAACACGGGAATATTTGTAGGATTTTATTTTTTTTAATCTATCACTCAACTAGGTAAAATTTACATCTGGCATCCAATCAAAAATTGCCAGGCATGGCCAGACGCACTGGCTCACACCTATAATCCCAGTACTTTGGGAGGCTGGAGTGTGAGGATTGCTTGAGCCCAGGAGTTTGAGACCAGTCCAGGCAACACAGTGAGACCTTGTCTCCACAAAAAATTTTAAAAAATTTAGCTAGGCATGGTGGCATGTGCCTGTAGTCCCAGCTATTCTTGGCTGAGGTGGAAGCATCACCTGAGTCCAGGAGGTCAAGGCTGTGGTAAGCTGTGATCATGACACTACACTCCAGCCTGCATGACAGAGTAAGACCACAACTAAAAAAAAAAAAAAAAAAGGAAAAAAAATCGCCAGGCATGAAAGCAGAAAAATATGACACATATGAGGAAAGAAAAAAAAAAACCCAAAAAAACTAGCATAGGTGTCAGAATTAGCAGACAAGGATATTAAAATACTTATTATAACAGTGTTTTTTATCTTAAAAAACTTAAGCTGAGACAGTGTTTTTTATCTTAAAAAACTTAAGCTGAGTATATAAACAGTGTTTTTTATCTTAAAAAACTTAAGCTGAGTATATAAAACAAGACTCAGATTAAAGTTCTAGAAGTGAAAAATACAATATCTGAGGTGAAAAATACACTGGTTGGGATCCATGGCAGTTTAGACTTTGTAGACAAAAAGATGAATGAACTTGAAAGCATAGCAATGAAAACTATCCAAAATGAAAAAACTGAAGAAAGAATGAATAAAAGAAAGAGAAGAGAGAAAGGAAAGAAGAGAAAAAGGAAATAAAAAAAGAAGAAAAGAGCATCAGTGAGCTGGAGGCAACTTGAAGCAACACAATCTACATATAACTGGAATCATCCAAGTGTGAGAGAGGCATAAACACATTTGAAGAAATCATGACTGAGTTTCCCCCAAATTTGCTGTTAGCTGTAGACCCACAGTCCAAGAATTTGTTCTCACCACTCCTACTTAACATTGTATTGGAGGTTTTAGTCAATGAAACAAGGCACCCAGACTGGAAAGGAAATAGTAAAACTTTTATGCAAAATACCTGATGGAATCTATGGAAAGAAACTGGAGCTAATAAATGAGTTTAGTAAGATTGCAAGAAAGAAGATCGATATGCAAACATCTGTTTTATTTACGTGTATTAGCAATGTGAAACTAAAATTCAAGAACAATGCCATTGAAAATGACATTAAAAAGTATGATATACCCAGGGATAAACTGGACAAAGTACATGAAATTTATTACACTGACAAGTACAAGACATTGCTAGGAGAAATTTTAAGAGACCTAAATAAATTTTCACTGGTTGGAAGACTCAATCTTGTTAAGTTGTAAATTCTCCCAAATTTGACCTATAGATTCAACACACTTCCAATGAAAATCCTAGCATACTTTTTATAGAAATTCCTATGGAAACATTTAGGACCTAGAATAGCCAAAACAATTCTTAAAATAGAGAACAAAAGTAGAAGTCTAATACTAATTATTTTCAAGACTTATGAGGTTACAGTTAGTGTTATGCTGGCTTATATGTAGGCAAATAGATCAGTGGAATGGAATGGAGTCTCAAGGTAGACCCACACATATATGGACAACTGATTTTTGGGGGTAAAGACATTTCAGCAGAGAAAAGGATAGTCTTTCAAGAAATCATGTCAGAACAATTTGTTATCTGTATGCAAATTGGACCCCATCAAAAGGTAAAGCTTTCGCTCTTTGAAAGACACTATCAAGATAATGAAGATATGCCATAGACTGAGTACAAATATTTGCAAATCACATACCTGATAGAGAATCTGTATCCAAAATATATAAATAACACTTATAAATGAATAATAAGAAAACAGAAAACCCAATTGAAAATGAGCAAACAAATTTCCACTGACAACAAATTTTCTGCAGACCAGGATACTAGAATGGGTAGGAGTGAGGGTTATGTACAAAGGAGTATAAGGAAACCATTGGGTGTGGTGGGTGTTCACTGTTTTGATGTATGGTGATTGGTTCATGGGTGTATTATTTTCAAAGTCTTATCAAATTGTACACTTTAAATATGTAGTTAAATTTACTATGTTAATTATACGACAATAAAACTGTTTAAAAATGAAATTGAGAAAAGAAATAGAACAAATAGGAATAAGGAAGTAAGGGTATACTAAAGATAAGAACAGACAGAGGGAAAAAATAGAGAAGATTAACAAAAGTAAAAACTAGTACTTTGGAAAGATAAAAAGATAAACAAACTTTTGGCAAGACTGATCATGTACACAAAGGAGAAAAGATTCAAAAAACACAAAATATAGAATAAGAAGGGTAAAATAACTATAGAGATTAAAGGAAAAATATACACAACTTGGTGTCAATGAATTGAAAGGACAAAATAAACACTTTGGCATAAGATAAAAATAAAATGGAAATTACAATGGTAATTAAAGACCTACCCACTTTCACAATATGCCTCAGGCCCAAATGATTTCACAGATGAGATCTTCCAAAATTTCAAAGAGCAGATAATTCTTACTCTACTTCAGTTTTTCCAGGAGAAAAAAAAATAGAACATTGCACAATCCGTTTTATAAGTCAAGTACATCCTTGATCGCAAAATGTGATAAGGATAAAACAAAAAAGAAATTTGCAAGTCTATTTCTCTTAAGAATATTTGTGTGTGAAAACAAAGTAAAATGGAGCTAAATGAAGAAAAGATATTTTATAAATACATTATAATCAAATAGTTTTTTACTCTGAACTGTAGGGATGGTTTGATTTTAGAACATTAATTAAAAGAGAAAATTACAGGATTAACAATAAACATAAAAATGTGATAAATTTCAACAGCTATTAGTGAAAATATGTATTAATCAAAATCTATCTACCTACCTATTATATATCTTTCTCAGTTATCCTTTTATCCATATCTATCCATCCATCTGATATCTATCTCAACATAGAAATATTTTCAACTTGAAAACAGCTTGATAAAAAAACTACAGCAAATATCATATAGTGGCAAAATCTTCAATGTGATTATTTTAAGATCAGAAACAAGACATTAATGTTTTCTATCATAAGTACTGTTCAAAATAATGCTGGAGATATGATTCATTTCAATAAGAAAGAGGAAAGAATTAATAACTATATAGATTGGAATAAAGAAGTTTGCTGGAAATACGTTATATCTTTCTTTCTTTCTTTTTTTTGAGTCAGTGTCTCACTCTGTTGTCCAGGCTGGAGTGCAGTGGCATGCTTATGGCTACCACAATCTCGACCTGTTGGGCTCAGGCAATCCTTCTTCCTTAGCCTTCTAAGTAGCTGGGTCTAAACCTCCCAAAGTGAGCCACCATGCCCAGCCTATTTTCTAAAAAGTAGCCTGCAGGAAGTTGTAAAAATCGACTGAAAGTACTAAATAAATGGGAAGCCATATTATATAGATATTAATTCTCCTTAAATAGATCTTTATGTTCAATGCAATTTCAATTCAGCTCCCAACAAGGTGGGGGTTTTTTTCTTTTTGGCGGAGGAGGGCAGGGGGCAGGAAAGATTTGACAATCTGATTCTAAAATGCATATGAAATAGAATGGAGTCATAACAACAGTTTAAAAGAAGAGCCAGATGGGAACCTTACTCTGCCAAATATCAACACCTATTATGGAGCTATAATCATGGAGATGTGAGATATGTCGTAGGGATACATAAATAAACTACTGTACAAGAATAGTGAGTCCAGGAGAAAATCCCAGATAGATGGAAACCTGACACAGCTGGCTCTGTGAGTAAGTGAAGAAAGGGTGTACTATCCAGAAAATGGTGCTGGGACAATTGGTTCTCAACATAAACAACATGCAGTTGGATTCCTATTTCACACTATACATAAATATCAATTCCAGATGGTTTTAAGAACTTAAATGTCCTTAAAACAATCCAACGGAAATTCAGACAAAACATCCAATAGAAAAAAAAAAAAAATACAAAAGATGTCAACAGTCATTTCACAGGAAAAGGAAATATAAATGCCCATAAAAAAATAAAAATAAAAAGATGCTCAACCTCATCTGTTGTCAGAAAAATGCAAATTCAAATCCCAAAGAGATACCATTTCACACTCAGTCGTTTGGCAAAAATCAACAAGCCAACAATACCAAGTGTTGCTGAAAATGTGAACCGAGGGGAGCTCAACTACGGCAAGTGGGAGTTTCAAACAACACAACCACTTTAGAAAACAATATGGCACTAATTAGCAAAGTGGAATTAGCACATTGCCTGCAACTTCGAAATTCTGCTTCTAGGAATACACCCTAGAGAAATCTTGCAAATGTTCACCTAGAGTCATGTAAAAGTGTGTTTATAGCAGTGTTGCTTGTGATGATGAAATGCTGGAAACAACCCACAATAATAGAATAATTAGATGTATAAAAATTGGCAACCTGGAAAGGAGGTGACGGAGAATGAACCGTAAAAAACTGGAATTCTCAGGAACATAAGGTTCAACAGAGAAAACAAATAACTGAAGAATAAAAACAGTGTGATTCCATTCTCATTACACCCCCAAACACCAAAATGAAACAATATTTTGTGTAGGAATATGGCACACTGATAAAGGAAAACAACAGGTTTTTGGTTTCCTCTGGGGAAGAGAGTGTGAGGAATAGGATTGGAGATAAGCATAGAAGGAAGTTCAGGGGTTCTGGTAACATTCTATTTACTTCATTCTGTGGCAAGTTTACAGGTGTTCATTTGTTTGTTGTTGTTTTGAGACAGGGTCTTGCTCTGTGACCCAGGCTGGAGTGCCGTGGTGAGATCACTGCAGCCCTGAACTCCTGGGCTCAACTACAGGTGTGTACCACTACACCCAGCTAATTTTTACATTTTTTTCTAGAGATGGGGTCTTGCTATGTTGTCCAGGCTGGTCTCGAACTCCTAGGCTCAGGCAATCATCCTGCCTTGGCCTGCCCCAAGTCCTGGGATTGCAGGCATGAGCCTCCACACCTGGTCTTTAGATGTTCGTTTTATTTTCACTACCACTATTATTATTACTAATACTAGCAGTACTAGTAGCAGCAGTAGTCCAACTAAATTATATTGCTGATCTAGTAACATTACCTGCCTGCTAGTTATATGAGTTTTTGATCCTTGCCATGAATCCTTGGCTTACAGTTTACCCTCTCAAGGATGAGTCCATCTACAGAAAGAGACAAGTATTTGAGTGTTTTGAGATTGGAACAAGCTGGGAAATTACTGCAAAAGCTGACATGCAGGGTTGACTGGAATGTAGAATAATTATCAAAACCAAGCCCTTACCACCGCTCTGCCTGGCAATATCACAGCCATCTTTCCCACTGAGCTCAAAGTGGCCTCAAAACGCTCAGCATCAGACTACAAGCACCCACTCCTAATCCATCAGCGCTGACAGGTGAGATACAAACTCTTTGCAAGCTCAGTTCTTGAGTTTAATATCCTCAGCCACATCCATGCCAATGGGTTCAAGGCTGCCAATCAGCCCATTCATAAAAGTCTGGAAAATGCACTCTTCAGGTCAGGCGATCAGCACCAAGAGGGAGGCCTGTGGTTTCTGCCTAAGTCTTCTGACCTATCCTAACTTGAATTTATGTAATGGAAACAAAACTGTTCTTGTGCTAACTAAGCAACTGACTTCCATGTATAATATTTGTTTTGGGCCTGAGGATACAGCTAGAGTTTAAAAGAGAAAAATCAAATAAATCAGATTCCTGCATTTTTCTGGCTCAGGTGAATCAGAGAGGCCTTTTTCAGTTGTGGAAGTTCTTTACATGTGACATAAGCCTCTTAATGAGTGGGGAGGGATGTTTTTGTTTTCTATGATTCACAGTTTACGGGAAGTGGGTGGGAGATGCAAAGACCCGTTTTCTTCCTCTACTGTCAGTAGTGCAAGTTCATAAAATGGAGGACATTGGCTCACCCTAAGAACTGAGTAAGGGCTGCTGCCTTCACTGCGTTCCTCACTAGTTTTTCCCCATAAGAGAAAGGATCAATTCTCTGAGTGATGATTCAATCAGAGTCGTGGATCCGTTGGCCTACAATTCTCTCCCATGCAAGATGAATGTGTTAAACTTTGCTGCACACCTGTGGCTTGTCTTTTGGATTCTGAGAATAAGGGTGCTTCCAATCTCCTTTCCCCTCCATGGAGCCAGCCATCTTCCAAGCAGATCTCACATCTAGCCTTAGGAGAAAGAAGTAGACAGACCATTTGGACTGCAGGTTTATGCCAATAACAAAACCTAACTCTACCAGTCATAAGCCTTGTGCTTCTACTTGTTACCTGACTTTGTCGTTTTTTTTCCTCAGTTGGATCTCAATCCCAGAGAAAGCAGGCATGATTATTCATATTCCTCAGACTACAGTACAAGGTGAGATGAAGCTTGCTCCTTGGCCCTGATTAGCCAATTAAAATGGAGAATTTGTGTAAATCAATAGGTGCTGCCAGAGGAGATAGATGGAAGGACTGCAAAACCAACATGCAGGTCACATTTTGGTACAGTGCTCTGAGAATAGTCATACTTAGTTATCTATTGAGCACCGCACGCCAAATCCAGTTCTTAGTATCTTACATAGAATGGCTTGTTTAATTAGCTCATAATAGCCCTACTAGGTAAGTGATTTTATTATCTTCATTTTACAGATAAAGGAATAAGGCACAAAGAAGTCATAGAACACTGCATCCAGAGGCCAAGTCCATCATTTCCTTTTCTAATAGATTATTAACTAAGACATGACCTATCTAGAATGTTTCATAAAGTTATAATGCTCTTTCAGTCGATCAAGCTTTTATTCTATAAGAACTAATCTAGAGCTTACTAGATGCCAAGAACTTTTATAGGTATTGGAATGTGTTAAAAAGGACACATTTCTGTCTTCAAGAAACTTATATTTTACACGATTCTCCAATCACAGGAACCAGGGACTCTTGGAGAAATAACTGATTCTAGGGCTGGGATGGCGAAAATATTAGATGAAACTGTAGTGCCTAGTATTAAGGAAGTGCTCAAAAAACAAAAGGGAGTAGGGTGTGGTGGCTCACACCTGTAATCCCAGCACTATGCGAGGTGGAGGCAAGAGGATTGCCTGAGCCCAAGGGTTTGAGACCAGCCTGAGCAACTTGGCAAGACCTTGTTTCTACAATAAGTCAAAAAAAATTAGCCATGTATGGTGGTGCACGCCTTGGGTTCTAGCTACTTGGAAGGCTGAGGCAGAAGGTTTGCCTGAGCCCAGCAGGTCAAGGCTGTGGTGGCCGTGAGCGTGCCACTGCACTCCAGCCTGAGTGACAGAGTGAGACTCTGTCTCAAAAAAACCCAAAAAACAAAAGGGAAGATTACATTTCAAAAGGACACAGGAGACAACCTGAAAGTGTTCCCAATAGTCAAAGGAATAATTTGAACAAAACAAAACAAAAACATAGTATTGGATTGTAACCCAAAGTGTCAACAGTGGTATAAATAAATAATTGATTTTATAAATATGTGGGAGAGAAGAGACAGATATTTCTTACAGAAGAATTCCAAGATTCCACTATCCTGATTTCTAACAGCCTACATTAGTTTTGCCTATTTTTGAACTTTCTATAAACAGAAGCTAATGTACTTATCGTTAAATACATTTAATGGACTACTACTTGTTGGGTACAAAGGAGACTTCAAATAAAACATGAGAAACTGAGGTAAAAGGTCTCTGATTTTTCAACATCACAGGTAGATTGTATGTGATTCTTTTTCTCTTAAGATTCTGACTAGAATCAAACACCCAACACTTTAGATCTTCCTTTTATTTATAAATCTGAAATTTGTAAAATTGAAAGCTGAAAATAGACTAATTGTTTGTGACTTCGGAATTTTCAGATGTGTATACAAAGACTCCAGGTGACTCAAGTTTCCTCAGTGATCAGGTTTCCAAAGAAAACATGTCATTAAAACATGAAAAAGTCGATAGTTACTACCTAGATCTGTCTCCGTCTCCACTCAGTCGTTTCTTTCCATTCAGCACTAACTGACCACTACTTCTAAGTGCGGTTACTCTCATGGATAATTTTAAACATCCAGTAGAACAATGTCAGTTGATTAAAAATGACATTTTCTGTCTTTAGAAAGGAGCAAGGCCGGGTGTAGTGACTCACGCCTATAATTCCAGCATTTTGGGAGGCCGAGGTGAGAGGATTGCCTGAGCCCATGGGTTTGAGACCAGCATGGACAACTTGGTGAGACCTCATCTCTACAATAAATAAAAAAATTAGGCAGGCATGGTGGCGCATGGCTGTAGTTCCAACTACTCGGAAGACTGAGGCAGAAGGATCGCCTGAGCCCAGCAGGTTGAGGCTATGGTGGTCGTGAGCGTGCCACTGCTCTCTAGCCTGGGTGACAGAGTGAGATTCCAACTCAAAAAAACAAACAAAACAAAAAAAAGAGAGAGAAAGGAGTAGAATTCCATGAAATTGAGAACTGAAAAACTACTACTTTGGGGACATGGAGAAGAGATTTTTAGAACTACTTTGGAATCACATGCAAAGCCATTGACAGAGAGAATCTAGTGGAATGAGGTCAGTTAACAAGGAAAGAAGAGAAAATCAATGTGAGTGGGCATTTCATAAAAGAAATATGTGAATATCAAAGAGTCATGAGACAACTCTGGGATAATCTGATGAAACTGGAAACTTTAATATATGAGGGTGCACCCCCCCGCCCCAAAACCAGAATTTTCTTTTGGAGGTCAGGTCCTTTGTTGTACACTCAGAATTTGTTACTCCAGATCAAATTAGTCAACCTAAGTTTTGAACTGAAGTTTTGAGAAAGTTGCATCATGATTTGCAGAAGAAGTTTTGAGAAAGTTGCATCATGATTTGCACACCCCAGGTGTGTCAAACAAGTGACCGGTTCTTCCACCATGACAACGCTCCTGCCCACACCTCGCTGAGTGTTCAGCAGCTTTTGACAAAAAAAAAAGTCATGACCCCTGTGCCCCGCCCTCCCTATTCACTGATTTCACTTCGAGAGACTTTTTTTCTGTTTCCCTGGATAAAAAAATCCTCAAAGGGAAATATTTTACTGATGTGGAAGAGGCAAAACAAACAAACAAACAAAAAACAGCTGAAGCACTAAAAGGCATCGAAATTGACAAGTGCAAAAACTGTTTTGAGCAGTGGGAAAATCATCTCAATATGTGTATTACATCAAATAGAGAGTACTTTGAAGGTAACTGAAGTTTAAACATGTAAGGATAAATACATGACTTTTTATAAATAAAATCTAGATTTTTTGGGGGGGTTTCCCTTCATAAAAGTTATTGTAAAGTATATGGCTTGGAGCTGTTACACTATCATATTGTTCAGTGGCTAAAAAAGTACTTACTGCTATGACTATAATCTAAATTTAGTTCAATATGAAAAATAAGTTAATATTAATAACTTTAAATTTCTTTTTTCAAGATAAATTCCCAATTTAGCTACCCTCTCTTCCTATTATTTACTATAACATTTTGTCCCCTAGCTTATTCATGCTATATTATACTCCCAATTATGAGAAATTCTTCCTTAGCTACCCTGATGCTGTTATGGTAACTTCGACTGGGAAATGAGGGTTTCCCTAGATATAAGAAAATTTCTGACTCAGCTGACGGGAAAGAAGAGCTTCTTTCTAGATTTTGGGAAAGTACTAAACTAATTGCAAAGCAAGAATGAAAATCTGGGGTGTGAAGGGAGGGTGTCAGGCCCAGGGTAGTGGGAAAGGAACATGCCAATTTCTAGGAGGAGGGGGTCCTTGGTTTGGAATGTGCTGAGATACCACCCCTGTTTCGAAGAGGCATCTGACTCGGCAGAAGAAGGGAAATCCTATCCCAGAAAACACATCTCAAAATTTATTATGGGACTGAGCGGTACAGTGGGATTCGCTTTGCAGGATTACACTTCCCTAGATAGCCTTGTTGCATTTTAGCAACTCAGAATTTTTAGTTTTTGAGATGGGGTCTCAATCTATCATCTAGACTGAAATGCAGTGGTGTGACCCTGGCTCACTGCAGCCTTGACCTCCTGGCCGCAAGTGATTCTCCTGTCTCAGCCTCCCAAGTAGCTGGGACTACAGGCATGTGCCATCATGCCCAGCTAATTTAGAATTTTTTTTTTGGTAGAAATAAGGTTTCACTATGTTGCCCAGACTGGTCTCAAAGTCCTGGGCTCAAGTAATCCTCTGGCCTCAGTCTCCCAAAGTGGTGGGATTACAGGCATGAGCCACTGTACCTGGTCGACTCAGGAAAACTTAATGGTACTTTCTGCAGCCTTGTTGAGGTATAGACAAATACAAATTGTAAATATTCAAGGTGTATAAAGTGTTTTAATACATGTATATATTATAAAACGAGGCTGTGTGTGCTGGCTCACGCTTGTAGTTCCAACACTTTGGGAGGCCAAGGCAGGCAGTTTGCTTGAGCCCAGGAGTTTGAGACCAACCTGGGCAACATAGCAAAGCCTCGTCTCTACAAAAAAAATTTAAAAAATTAGCTGGGTGTGGTGGCACATGCCTGTAGTCCCAGCTACTCCAGATGCTGAGGTGGAAGGATCACCTGAACCCAGGAGGTTGGTCAAGGCTGCTGTGAGCCATGAATATCGTGATCATGCCACTGTGCTCCAGCCTGGGCAACAGAGTAAGATCCTGACTCAAAAAAAAAAAAAAAAACTACCACAATTGAGCCAATTAACATATCCACCACCTCACAGTTACTTTTCTGTGATAAGAACACTAAACATCTACTCTCTCAGTAAATTTCAAGTATATATTATGATTAACTATAGTCATTGTGCTTTACATTAGGTCTGCAGGACTTATTCATCTTAGAGTTGCAAGTGTGTGCCCTTTGGCCAGCATCTTCCCATTCTCCACCCTGCATTTCTAAGAGCTGTAGGCTTGTCTTTTCCTTTGGTATTTCAGTTGCCATTGTGATGTCAAATCCTGAAAAAGAATCAAGCACAAAGCGTCCCTTAACCCATTTCAACATATGTCTGGGGAGTCCCTCTGACTCCTGCCACCAATATTTATGGCAGCTTTTGTGGAAATCTGTTTGTTGGACTGCTTGTCCACCAAGACAGTACCATGAGAAAAGAAAAGGATTCTCTGGTTAATAAGGTTGAGAAATGCTGTCAGTTTCATTTTCCTGTTCATAATGTATATTTGCATTATGATGGGCCTGCATCAAAATCCCACAATAAGGGAAAAAACAGATGTTGTATTGTTTAATTAACACATCCCTAACTTGTATACCCTACTACCTTTTTGTGTAGGATGACCATTAACATCCTATCAGATGGATATTCTGGGATCACACATAGGGAAGTAGAACTGAATTAAGAAACTGGATTAAGAAAATGTGGTCGGCTGGGCTCGGTGGCTCAGCCTGTAATCTCAGCATTTTGGGAGGCCAAGGCAACTGGATTGCCTGAGCCCGCGGGTTCATGACCAGCCTGAGCAACTTGGTGAGACTTCATCTCTACAATAAATAATAATAATAAAAAAATTAGCCCGGCATGGTAGCAACGCCTGTAGTTCTGGGTACTTGGAAGGCTGGGGTGGAAGGATTGCCAGAGCCCAGCAGGTCGATGCTGAGGTGGCCGTGAGTGTGCCACTGCACTCCAACCTGGGCGACGGAGTGAAACTCCAACTGAAAAAAAAATGTGGTCCATATACACCACGGAAGATGAGTCCCCTGACCTGAGTATTTCTAGCCTAGAAGACCCATTTATTTTTAGAAAAAAAATTTTTTTTTTTTTAGAATCAAGGTGTACACGTGCAGGTTTGCTACACAGGTATATTGTGTGCTGGTAAGTTTTGGCTTCTATTGAGTCCGTTACCCAGGTGGCGAACATGGTACCCAGTGGGTAGTTTTTCAAACCTTCCTTCCTCCCTCCTTCTTTAGGAGTCCCCAGTGTCTGTTGTTCCCATCCTTGTGCCCATGTGTATTCAGTGTTTAGTTCCTACTTATTAGGGAGAATATGTGATATTCATTTTTCTGTTTCTGTGATAATTCACTTAGGATGATGATCTCTAGCTGCATCCACGTTGCTGCAAAGGACATGATTTTGTTCTTTTTTATGACTGCATAGTATTCCATGGTGTATATGGACCACATTTCTTTTTTTTTTTTTGAGTTGGAGTCTCACTCTGTCGCCCAGACTGGAGCGCAGTGGCCGCTCCCGGCCACCGCAGCCTCGACCTGCTGGGCTCCGGCGATCCTTCCGCCTCAGCCTTCCAAGTAGCTGGAACTACAGGCGCG
>CAUYQG010144558.1:0-18723 GCA_963574415.1 Tarsius wallacei | reverse complement strand
GCGTGGTAGTGCGCGCCTGTAGTTCCAGCTACTTGGAAGGCCGAGGTGGAAGGATCACCGGAGCCCAGCAGGTCGAGGCTGCGGTGGCCGGGAGCGGCCACTGCACTCCAGTCTGGGCGACAGAGTGAGACTCCAACTCAAGAAAAACAACAAAAAAAAACAAATGCCTAGTCCAAAAAGCAAAAGGGAATGCAAAGGAAAGATAAGACATGGATGCAACAATGTTTACTTTATATCGATGAAAGAAAAGAGACCAGCCTAAGAAGAATAATGAAAAGGAAGAGCATGGGGAGAACCGAGGGGGGAAAAAACATTAAGGCACAACCCACTACTTGAGAAAAAGGTGTAGGAGAAAGAAATTCTATTCAAGCCTGGAACTTTCAAAAGCTGAGGAAAGGTAGTGCCTCTAGGAGAACAAGACAAAGGTCTTGGCCCTCACAGGGGTCCTGTGGGCACAGGCTTCAGAAGCATCCACAGAGCTTCAGTTCAGGAATCAGAGGAATTGGCTGACAGTGATTCTCCAGTTGGAACAAGTGTGTGGACCAGGGGAAAAGATCTCCTAGAAAGCAGGCTGCCCAAACCACCACAATCCTACAAGAAGCAGCGGCCTCAGACTAGTGACCCAGAACTCAAAAAGAGAACATGAGAGTGATGTCATTGCATTCAGTGTAGAACTAGGACACTAGAATCTCAGCACTTAGAGGCAAAATAAATTTACGAGTTCTGAATTTGCTGAAAAGATTTATCTAGTAAGACCAATGATGGTAGCTGTGGCCATTCTCAATTCTCAAGTTAGCAATAAGAACATCTCCAGTAAGAGAAGTGAAATCACACAAAAACAAATCTGTCTCCTCCTTGGGCCCACCTCCCCTGACAGATATGGAAGCCAGTGCTATTGTTAATTCCCTACATGGATGGATGGATGGGCACACACATGTTCATGATTTGGGTTTAAGTTCATAGCTCATGAAGTCTTTAAAACTGACAGATACAAGTGAAGCCAAATTTTTCTCTGTGTGCCCACTTTCTCTTATGTACAATGAGTTTCAATAGTAAAATTGGTTTGAACCATATTAGAAGCTGGGTATTTTTAGAAATTTTGTTTTCTAAATTTTGTGGAAAGACAGAACCAAAGATGGGGACAACAAACAACTGGAGCCCCCTAAAGGGAGGAGGGAGGGAGGGAAGTAAGGGTTGAAAATCTACTGACTGGGTACCACACTCATTACCTGAGCTCAATAGAAGCCCAAACCTCACCATCACACGATATATCTATGTAACAAACTTGTACATGTACCCCTTGAATCTAAAATTTCTAAAAATCTATTTGTAAAAATAACAACAACAACAATAATAATACATCCTGTAGGAGTAGAGGGGCACTGCCATATAAGGTAGGCAACTTTTGGCTTTCCTCCTATCATTAACTGGGGTCCCAGGCAAATTCCCCATCATGTGGATTAAATAATGGATAAATAATGGCAATTCTAACATAGATATTAACACAGACCAAGAATCAACAGAAAAATACAGTAGAATTATTGGGTCCTTGAACTTCCCACTATCACATAAAGAGGCTTGCAGTGATCTGGGTGCATGTGTTGCTCTGCATTCCAGTGAACAGACTCCTTTCCCTTCTCCGTCACCCCGTGAATCTTCCCTTTTGTCAGTGGCCGCTTGGTGTCAACCAGTCTGGATTTGGAGTCCACCTGTTTATATTAATTTACTGGGAATATCTGATACCCAGCAGCTTGAGGTCTTGGGTCCTGCATTATTCTAACCCATTAAGAAAGAAACAATAAGCCGGGCTCGGTGGCTCAGCCTGTAATCCCGCGCTTTGGGAGGCTGAGGTGAGTGGATTGCCTGAGCCCGCGGGTTCGAGACCCACCTAGCCAACTTGGCGAGACCTCATCTCTACAATAAATTTAAAAAAAAATTAGCCAGGCGTGGTAGCGCGTGCCTGTAGTTCCAGCTACTCAGAAGGCTGAGGCGAAAGGATCGCCAGAGCCCAGCAGGTTGAGGCTGTGGTGGCCAGGAGCGGCCACTGCACTCCAGTCTGGGTGACAGAGTGAGATTCCAACTCAAAAAAAAAAAGAAAGAAAGAAACAATATAGTCCCATGGGAAACCAAGTTGAGTGTAGACCTTCCCACAGAAAGCAGGGGCCAAGACCCAGCTAACTCATGATTCCAGCATTTCTGTTCATTGCACTGCATAGATATGGTCATCTTCCAGCTCCATTAACTGTATGATATTTTTTTAAAAAGTTACACACAGGAGAGTATGATTCCTCTTCTGAGGTTCTGAAAAAGCTCCATGTAATAAAATGAAACATAGTCTGGTCTACAGCTACTAAAAAAATCTTCACGTCTTCCCAGACATCACAAACGCCTCAGCTAAAGTTCATCAAAAAATAAGAAACTGGAGAGCACAAAGCTTTAATGTCTTTGGAATTTTAACCCACATAGGCAAGAAAATTTGATTTGCTATTTTAATTCCTTCAGACTTAACTTCCTTGGACTTTAATTTGCAATTTTCTGGTACCTTATAGAATAACTCTATTCTCTATTTCTTTCTATGAATGTCTGAACAAGCCTTAGGCAATGCTAGCACTTAGCCGTTGATTCAAAAAACATTTTCATCAAAAATATTTTAGCATTTATAATATAATCCAAAATGTCTTCAGAACTGAAGGAATTATAGTCAGTTGTCCCACTTTCTTAAACTCAAAGAAATAGAGACCAAAGGAGGACTTTACGTAATCATTAAAGGCTTCATGATTAAACTTTAGATCTGTATTTATAAATTCCTCAGCTCCCTTTACTAAAAGACTTGCTAGCTAGCAATGTTACAACTATCAGTAGTTCCACCATATACCGTTTAGGCAGCAAGAAGAGAAGTGTAAGGCAAGCTTGGTGGCTCTGCCTGTAATCCTTCGCTTTGGGAGGCTGAGGTGAGTGGATTGCCTGAGCCCGCGGGTTCGAGACCCACCTGGGCAACTTGGCGAGACCTCATCTCTACAATAAATCAAAAATCAGCCGGGTGTGGTAGCGCTCACCTATAATTCTGGCTACTCGGACAGCTGAGGCGGAAGGATCGCCGGAGCCCAGCAAGTCGAGGCTGTGGTGGCTGGGAGCCACTGCACTCCAGTCTGGGCGACAGAGTGAGACTCCAACTCAAAAAAAAAAAAGAAGAGAAGTGTAGGCCAGAAAAAATGGTAAACTATGTTGACTCCCTTAAGGCAGCTAAATTCCTCAGGTGTCAAAATGTTCATGATCTCCAAATCAGTAGGAGATAAGAACAAATAACCTACAGATTGTCTGAATAGTTCTGACTGTATTGCAAAGTCAAATATAATTTTTTAAATAAAATTACTCACAATTTCTTTTTTCTCAATCAATATAGGTAACACCCACTGAAAACAGCATCTAGTTGTGTAAGAAATGTATATAAACTCAACTAAATGTGCCTATACTTACATGTGCATGTATGAGGGGGGACCCAAAAAAAACTGGAATTTATTAATTTAAAAATAGCTATCTATTCTTACAGGTCTAAACTTCAGTCACCCTCAAAGTACTCTCTATTTGATACCACATACCTATTGAGATGCTTTTTCCACTGCTCTAAACAGCTTTTGAACTCATTAATTTTGATGTCTGTTAGTATTTCTGCCATGTTTTGTTTCACCTCTTCCACCTCAGCAAAACGTTGCCCTTTGAGGTTTTTTTTCATCTGGAGAAACAAAAAAAAAGTTGCTGGAGGTGAGATTGGGTGAATAGGGAGGGTGGGGTACAAAGTTCATTCCATCATGACTGAACACTCAGTGCTGTGTGGGCAGGTGCACTCATAAATCACCCATGATGAAATGGGAAAATTCATAGAAAGAATCTCCAAAAACAATTCACTGAAGCCAAGTGCAGCCTCTCACCATGCTAGCTGGTACACTGATACCTATGGGTTTCAAGTACACTCACCAAGTAGAAACCTGTACTATAAGAGGCCCATCCTCCAAATAATAACTGGTTTTTTGGGTCCCCGCCCCTAGTATGCGTGTGTGTGTGTATATACACACACACACACACACACACACACACACACACACATGCACATACACATAATGTATGTATATATATAATATATACACATACACATTATATATTATAATTATATATATAATATGTACACCTACACATTATATATTATAATATATGTGTAGGTGTATATATTATATATATATATTATATATATATAATTCATTCAGAAGATCAACTAGACATAGACCAATGCTTTCACAAGTAAAGGAAACAGCCATAAAAATGTTTTAGGTTAAAAAAAAAAAAGACTTCCAATCCTTTCTAAGAATATGCAAAAGACTTGTAATTGATTATAATTATTCAGAGTTAAGTATTCATTTTAAGTTTTCAGTGTGATTGTAGTAATAATTGAATTTTTTATTTTGCAGCATAACCAAAAACATTTAGACTTAGATCTTATAAACTTAATTAAATTGATAAGCAAGATACTGTATTCTCATTACTAAGAAATGCCAATGCTGTTAGATTTTCCCATAAAAAGAAAAAGCAGTCTTGTCTTTGTTTTCCATTTTTAAATAACAGTATGAGGAACAAAGAAGTCATCTAACACATTTTCACTGAGAAGTTTTGGTAAAAGACTAGAACTGTCAGAAACTATTACCACAAATGGATCCTGGCATTTCAAAGAAAGAAAAGGTTTAACTTGCTATCAAAAGATAAATTGAAATAGAAACCATAGAGATGAAAACCTTATAATCCTACTGAAACATAGAAAGGGCTTTTCTTAGTAATTATTTTCATTTTTAATGTACTGCATTTTGAAGGAAAAACATCATCTGTACACCTAGCAAATATGAGAGAAAGGAAATCAGTATGAAAGTTTGAAAGATGATAGAGAAATTCACATGAGCTATTTCAAGAACTGAAAAATATGCTTTCTTTGATGTCCCTGAAAATGTAATCCTAAAGAGTTAGTTTTACTTTAAACTTTTAAAAAATCCAGGTTCATAACAGACATAAATGCTTACATAAATTTCTCCAAGATTTTCTTTTTTTCCCCTATATTCCTTAGTGGTGCTCCTGGGGAATTTTTTTCTTTAAAAGCAGCTGACTCCACTGGGATACTACAGACAGTTACAGTCTAAAGTCAGGGTTATTCTCTGGTGTGGTTGCTCTTTAACTTGAAAATGAGACAAACATGTTAAGTGAAGCTGAACTTACTATTCCTGCCAGTCCATTTTGGAAGAGATCTGTCTGGAGAGAAAGGGATCAGAAGAAATCTTTTGTCTAAAACAAGCATGAGGAGGACAATTCAAATAGGGAACTTGTGAGGGAACAGAACATCACCAAAGAGTAAAAGTATTGAGGTTTTACTAAATCAGAGATATATTACCTTTTTAAAATCTGAAATACAGTCTCTGAGGAATGATTTAAAAGAGAGCATGAAAAACCACCACCCTGTAAGCTAGACACAGGAAAGCATGTGGAGTTGAAACATTGTTTTTCAACTTTGTTTTAAAATATATAATTGTCTTTAGACACCAAATATTTACTTTAACCTATTTAAATTTTCTCCTCTTCTTCTTACTTGGAAAGAATGATAATGTAGTGAGTAAAGACCCATAGATAGAACACTCTGATATTTTATTGCATAGGAAAACGTGAGTAAACCGCTTCTCTTAAAGAGAAAGAGACATGGTCGATCATATCAGTCATGTCTTGTGCCACATTATATAAGTCCTAAAACTGAATAATTTAATGATATCTACATCTTGTCATGTAAGTGGATTTGAAATGATTAACCAGTAAAATGCAGGAAGTACAACAACATCCAGGAAGATCTTATAGGCACCTGAACAAGAAACACACAGTCATAGAAGAGGCATGAAGAAACACACACCAGAGGAAAGATGCACAATTTGAAGGTGTGCCAGAGGAAAACAAAACTTCCATCAAAAGACAATTGTATAAAGACTGTCCTGATAAGCTGAGGTGAAATATGTCCCAAAGCAGAACAGCACAGGAAACAACAACAACAACAAAAAAAAAAAACAGTAAATACACTGGAAAGATGATCAGCACAACATCTAAATGAATGGGGTGCACCCTACCAAACCATCATGGTCCATATTCCATATACAGTGTGAAATGTCAGCTAGGGAGCCCTTTAATAATAAACACTACATGGCTATTGAATTCATAATTATTTAATGTCTACCATGGGCAAGACTGTTCTAAGTGCTTTCTGTACTTTTCTTCATATGATCCTTAAACTATCCTTAAGTGTTTAAGAAATTTTTTATCCAGTAATGACACCACCATCAAGACTAAGTAGTTCCAACTGACTGCAGCACCCTGGATTGTTCCATGATATGGTGCTATGTTTCAAAGACCAGCACTATAGCAACATCGATGCCCATAGAGTTGTGAGACATGTTACATTTCCACATTGTAAAATCCACTAGGCATATTTTCTCTCTTGAATAAAGTCATTGTGACATCTACTGAATACAACTTCACAATTAAAATGAAAATTGTCTCTATTTTCATAATTTAAAATTAATATGCTTCCAATCAGGAAATCCTTCCCTGAAAAGTATTTAAGAAGCAGAAAGTAGAGATAAAAATAGTTTTTCTTCTCCCTTTGAGAAGTTTGAGATAGATTCCCGGCTTCTCCTCCTTCCACTCATCCTCTCTGGCACTTTTAGTGGTTAATATGAGAGTTACAGACATAAGAAAATCAAATATATGCCAGTGTTATTTTTCATTATAGTTCCCTGGAAATCTCTTCCAACATAGCAAATAGCCCACATATTAAATAAATTAAGCATTTACTAATGTCCTATTAATAAAAATTTTTTTAAGAATTTGAAAAGTTTTGACCAACAAAAAATGAAAAAAAATTTCTGACCAAAATAAAGTCTGATTGGGTTTATTGGCAAACAATGCTTTTCTCAAACCAGCAACCAGAAATTTATTATTTAATTCTACTAATCTAAGGTCAAAAAATATTTAGAGCACATGATATGACAAAAGTATTTTATTAAAAATATGGTAGTGGCAAAGGTATATTGAAAATAACAATATTCCCAAAGCTTTTGAATATGTACAATAAACAAGGTACCAATAGCAATAGCTATAATTAACAGCCACTTAATCAGTCTTAACAATTGTATTTGTAATATCTCCCACAAATTGAGGAAATAAATGGTCTTAATGACTGAGTTAAAAAAACTTGTAAGACGGGGTTGTTTTTCCAAAATTCTTGGATTTCAAAAAGATTTTTTTTTAATTTTAAATAAAAGAAAAAACCTGAAACAGGTTTTCAGCCAATTTTCAATTTAAAAAATAATAATATATAATGATAGATCACTGTGTCCAGAGTCTAGTTAAGAAGCAGAAACCAAACTAGACATTTCAAACAGAGGAGATTTAACATAGGGAATCAGTTTCAGGGTTGTTAAAATTTTAGAGCAAAAAAGGAACTTGAAGTCTCTCAGAGATAACTGCAGGAGGCAGCTATAACCTCAAGGGTTGGGGAAAAATGGGGGGAAAGTGGGTTTACTAAAACCTAGAGGTTCAGAAGAGGAAACCCGTAGAGCTCGGATAGAGACCTCTAGGAAATGGGGGTATTTCAACCACTCTGGTACCTCTGAGGGGGAAGGGAGAACCATGGGGCTGGTTCAGACAGTACCAGAAGCAACTAGAGGATCAACCGATGGTGCTGAAGTGTCACTGACAAGTACAGAGGAAAGATGAGGGCATTCCCCTTTTCTCTCCTACTGTCTTCTCCTCCTCTATACCCAGCAGGCAGAAGGGTCTAGGAAATGCACTTTGTTGAATCCCAGCCTTTGTATTCCACAGAATAGAGAATGGAAAGTTTAGGAGCAAGAAACAATGGTAAATAAACAGCATAGAGTGGTATACCAAAACTCTACTTCAACCTATTTTTCTTATATGACCAAGGTTTTGGTTGCCCAATCTACAGAATTTTTAAACATAAAAATTAATATTGAACTGTTACTCATTCTATGTGTTGTATTCCTTCAGAAGTATATGAACTAATTAGGGAAAATAATTCATCTTACTAAGAGATGCATTTTCATCTCTCTCTCTCTCTCTCTCTCTCTCTCTCTCTCTCTCCCTCTCTCTCTCTCTCTCTCTCTCTGTCTCTCTCACTAGTATGCTCTTTTAGGAGAAAGCTCCTTCAGTGCCACTTTTGACTTAAAGACAAATTTAAACTATATTCTTTGAAAGTGATGCCTTAAAAATCAGAAAGGAGTACTTTATTGGCATTGATATTAGTCCACATTCTGTTTAATGAACATAGCATAATGAAACACCAGGTGTCTATCTCCTTGTATTTGACACTTAGCAATTCATAGCTTGTCTTGGTATACTCCTATCTACTTTTATCCCACCAGATTGTTTTGAGGCAAGTTCAATTTATTATAGCATATATGTGCATGTATGTGTGTATATATATGTATTCTAAAAGACAAAGACTTCACTTTTCCATGGCAATCACAGTGCTGTTACTGTCACATTACACAAAACAATTTATTAATATAATCAAATAACCATAAACATTCTTACAAAATCAAAATACCATTATCACATCTAATAAAGTTAACTGTAATGAATCAGTACCCAGTTTACAATCAGATTTCCTCGAATGTTAGAGTTGGTTTGTTAGAACTGGTTTATAAATTACATGCGATGATTGGGTCTCTCAAGCCTCTTTAACCTAAAGTGGACCTTCTACCCATTTTTCTCCTCTCCCACCGACAGTTTGCAGAAAACTGGGCCAGTTGTCCTGTATAATGTCCCACTTTCCACATTTGTCTACTTACATTTTTGTGGTGTCATTCAACTTGTTTCTTTAAAGACACATATTTTCAACAACAACAAAAGATTTAGTAACAATTATTTACTAAAATTGGTAACTTATTTATACTACTTTGATCAGTTGTGAAATGATAATAATGACTTAATTGGGGAAAAAATATTGTTGAAAGCCCTATTGCCACTGGAAATTTAAATTAATTTTATTTACACATATTTTGTTTGCAGAAAATTATGAAGAAGTAATCACTGAAAAGACTCCCAAGCATAAAAGTATATATATTACATTAGGAAAAAATTGTCTGAGATTGGACTTTGCAGCAAGTTGGATGGAGGTGGAGACCATCATACTTAGTGAACTATTACAGAAACATGAAACTGAAGACCAAATGATCTCACCCATAAGTGGGCCCTGAACACCGGTCACATTAGCACAAGGGAGGGATCGGAAGTCACTGGGCACTGCTAGGGGAGGGAGGGAAGAAGGACGGTAGGGGACATAAGACAATACAGAGGGTACTTGATCCACTACCTGGGGAATGAGGACCACCTAGAAGTCCAAACTTCATCTGCTTGCAGCCTACTTATATAGTTAATCCTCATTTGTACCCCACATCTCTATAATTAGAAAAAAGAAAAACATTATCTGAGCAAAATAGAATTAAATGCAGTTCAAAAATAAAAAAGGGAATGATCAAAAACTTTTGGATGATGAAAAACATTTGACTGCTGAAGAGTATATATGACCGTTAATATACCTTTTAGTTATGTTTTCTCAATAAGTCATTGTGTTTTAATTGTCTTGGATACACTTAAAACATTCACTGGCTCCTGGAAAATATTAAAATTATCAATATTTATAATATTCTAAAATTTATGCAATTTGTAGATATTTAAAATTATGATCAAAAATTTTAGATGTCAACCTAAAACTACGGGGAACTACATAGATAGTTTGGTTTTGTTTTTAAGTTATTTTAGGAGGTAAGCTAACAAAAAGATTCAAAGACCACAGAAGTAGTGTTTATGAGATTCCCCTCTTATCCCTCTCCAACTTCATATTACCTACTCCCCCTCACCCCAGAGACCTTCTTTTCCTTTCTACCCCACTGTATCCTATTCTAAACCTTTTTGATTTTTAAAATATCCCCTTATTTTGCCTATCTTTCTTAATTTTTCTAGACCATGAGTCTATTCAGTGAATGAAATTCATCATCTCATCAGTTGAGAAACACTGTTAAGTCACATAACCTACTTCTTTGGAGTCTCCTCTCACACAGAAGTTTTTTACCTTGATATTGACACATTATAACTCCATAAGTGAATTTGTCCAAAGACAAGATAGTAAAAGGCTGAAACATTACAAATGCTATAATTGTGTGAACATTTTAATGTTCTTACAAAGCCAAGATCTTTTAAACACCTTTTCCCAAAAAAATGACATAATGAAATTTAATATTTCAAGAGTGGATTAGTTACTGTAGAATAGTCAGGAAGAGAGTGAGTTGTTCTATTAAGTAACTTGGCAGCTAATTAGCTTCAGTATCTACCTAATTTCATTCACCAAAGTCTGCCAAGTAAGAATTGTTTAAAAAAAAGTAAGAAGAGACATGATTTCCAGAACCTCCTAACCCAAGAGGCAAGCATACTTCACAATAGATAAATGCTCTTTACAGTAAGAAATCTAAAAGTATTGGTCCTTTCATTCTCATTTATGTTCAAATGACCTACTCAGTAAAATTTTACACTTAAACATTTGGCTGCCATAATGTAACTATCATTCAATATCATCTGTTGATTTCCAATTTTTTTAAAAATAATAAATAAACTTACTCAAAACTACATACAAGAGTATAAGCATTTATATCTTTCATCCTAAACTTTCTTTACCAAAAAAAAGGAAAAGAAAGAAAGAAAGAAACAAAGAAAAAAAAAAAGAAAGAAAGAAAGGAGACTATACTGCTGTAAAAACCAGGCAAATGGTTCTTTCTCTTCAGGTAGCTGTACCTTGAAGTAAGTAGGATAACACTTCACACCACATCTCATATACAGGATGTCAGTCTCAAAGATGCATCTTGTGATTGCACAACAGGTAATTTCTCAATCAGATTTTCTCCTTGCCTCATCCAAATAGGGAGATTAAAAATAAGCATCAGATGCTCTGATGCCGAGACTATACAATCTTCACCAGGAGGCAAAAGGTGAAATGGTCTAAGGGTCTGTAATTCATTTTACTATAATTACATTTCACTGCCTGTGGCTTCTCCAGTAATTAAAAGCACACTGTAAGTATTAAACAAGAGCCATGAGAAAATGTCAGATCCCTCACCAAAGAGATAGCAAATTAGAGTAGAAAAGACTGTCAAAAGTTTGCTCCCCGAGTGAATACTGGAATATTTGGAGTAATATATGTGCATCCAAAGTTGTAAAATTGAATCATCTGTGCCAAGATTTTCAAATTGTGTTCATTTTAGATCAAATGGGAATATGAAAAAGTCTTTGTCAGACAAATCACCAGTGGTTAACATTTCAATATTTGTTGAATGAATAAATCAACAGACATTGATTCAAATAGTACAAAAATAGTGATACCTGAGTCAGATTGGTATGCTCTCCAAAGCAAATATTTCCAAGTACATTGAAGACAATCACTTTTAAGTTAATACCAGCACTTCGTTTCTGTGAGACCATATTTTGCTCACATTACTTTGCTATTAAGTTTCAGTCAGTGGAGACACTAATTTTAGGAATTCCACAGCAGAGATAACCAATAATCCTTCTTAGGGACAGCAAAAAGTTGGCAGGAATATTCAGAAAAGATGGGAAAATGCTAGACCCTTAAAACACTAGTAGTAACAAAAGAAAAATTATTCCCCCGGAAAACATTCAATTAACAGGCAAACAATCTCTGTAACAATGAAAATCACTTGCTTCCTAAAAAATTAAATGTCCCCTCATCAAATATCCTGTAAACAATATGTTCTCACCCTATCCACTTTTCACATTTCTTCCCCTCTAATTCATGGAAAGAAAGAATGAATTGCTTTGATTTGTATCTAAATACATTTAATAGTAAATGACTAATCTGTACATCTCCTTGAGTTATTAAAATGATTTATTCACCTGACCATTCCACAAACATCTTTCCAAACTATCCTCCATATTGAAGTCAGTTGCTTTAAACTGGTTTTAACCAGTACTATTCAACACAGTGGATGGATATAAATTCACAAGCCAGTGGTTACATTTTTTTAAAAATAATTTTTCCTGAATTATTTAAAATTATTGCATTTTATGCAACTGTCTTTTTCACATTGATTTTGTATCCTGAGACTTTGCCAAAGTCCTTTATCAGTACAAGGAGGTTTTTGACAGATTCTCTTGGATTTTCGAGGTATAAGATCATATCGTCCGCAAAGAGGGATAACTTAACTTCCTCATTTTTTATTTGGATATCCCTGATTTTCTTCTCTTGTCTGATTGTTCTGGCTAGGACTTCCAACACTGTTGAATAGGAGGGGTGAGAGTGGGCAGTTTGTCTTGTTCCGGTGTTCAGGGGAAATGCTTCCAGTTTCTGTCCATTTAGCAATATGTTGGCTGTGGGTTTATTGTAGATGGCACTTACTATTTTGTAAGTATTCCCTTATTATACGCTCCCTTTATGGCTAGGTGTTCAAGAGTTTTTAATCAAGAAGGGTTAGTGGATTTTGTTGAACACTTTTTCTGTTCTAATGATATAATCACGTGGTTCTTATTTTTACATCTGCTGATGTAATGAATTACATTTGTGGTCTTGTGGATGTTGAGCCAGCCCTGTGTCACAGAGGTGAAGCCTACGTGGCCATGATGGATGATTTTTGAGTTGTGTTGTTGGATCTGGTTTGATAGAATCTTGTTGAGAATTTTTGCATCTATGTTCTTCAGGAACATTGACCTGTAGTTTTCCTTCTTTGTTGGATCTTTACTAAGTTTGGGTATCAGTGTGGTGTTAGCTTCATAAAATGATTTGGGAAAAATTCTGTCTTTCTCGATTGCCTGGAGACAGCCCACAGAATGGGAAAAAATATTTGCCAACTGTATATCTGGCAAAGGCCTAACATCCAAGATCTACAAGGAACTCAAACATGCTGAAAAGAAAAAAACAAACAGTCCTATTAGAAACTGGGCAAAAGATAAGAATTGACCCTTCTCAAAAGAAGACATACTAACAGTCAATAGACACAAGAAAAAAGCTCAGCCTCACTAGTCATCAAAGAAATGCAAATCAAAACCATACTGAGATACCAGCCAACTCCAGTCAGGATGGTCATCCATTAATAACTCAAAAGAAACAACAGATGCTGGAGAGGATGTGGAGAAAAGGGATTGTTTCTACATTGTTGGTGGGAGTATAAACTAGTACAAACCTCTGTTTTCTGTGGAAAACAGCGTGGTGATTTCTAAAAGATCTAAAAATTGACCTTCCACATGATCCAGCAATTTCCCTTCTGGGAATATGCCCAGAGGTACTCAAATTATTCTACAAAGAAGATATCTGTGCATGCATGCTTATTGTAGCTCTATTCACAATAGCAAAAACATGGAACCAATCATGCTGCCCATTGAAACTGGAATGGATAAAAAGTGTGGTACATATACACGTTGGAATATTGCACAGCCATAAAAAAGGACAAAATTATGGACTTCACAGCAACTTGGATGGATTTAGAGTCTATTATGCTCAGTGATCTATCACAGAAACAAAGAACTGAGTACCACATGTTCTCACTCATAAGTGGACCCTGAACATTTATCATAATACTACAGGAAAGGGATTGGCAGTAGCAGGTCACTGCCAGAGGAGGGAGTAAGGTGGGCATATAACATTAATAAGGATACCTGATTCCAAACCAGGTGAAGTGAGCACCATTGGGAGGCTCAAACTTCACCTGTCCTGTGACCACTTGTGTACCCCACATCTTTAAAATAAATAAATAAAATTATTGCATTTTATGATTTAAATTATAGACAAATTAGGTTAGGGTTTTAATTAGGTATTCAAGAGGCAATACAAGTTTAACAATTTATTACATTAAATGGTTTTACTGTGGTGCTAAGCACCTCAAATACCCCATGTTCTCTATGTACCGGATATACCATATCACATTTTACTTATTAAAATGTAATAAGTAAATGGCATTGCCCTCCTGTTTTCAAAGGCTGAAGCAGATGCTCTGCTGTGCTGCACAAATGCTCTCCTCCCCTTCACAAGTGAGAACCTTATTTTCCCAACTGTTGGGAGTGTAATCTGTTGGCAATTCACAGCTCACAGCTGAGTCTCTCCCAAATAATTACTCTCATCCAAAAGGTGCTTCCTTGCCCATGGGCATGCTCCCTCCCTGACACAAATTTGCATCAAACAAATGCATAATAAGAGGGAACAGAGGCCCCATTTCATTGCCTCAATTGTGGCATCTCTGAAGGACCAAGTTCTCCCTCCACTCAATTCTTTCACAGGTATTATAGGAAGAGCACTCTCCAGAAAATTTCCTACACACAAATCTCAGTATTTGTTTCCTGGGGAACCTGACCAAAAATAGGTGGTGCCTGTAATGATCTGTGGAAGCAGACTCTAAAATTGGGATTGCAAATCTGAATCACCCACCAGCAAGCTGGCCACGAGGATCCCATGTCTGGCAGAAGGCGGAATCCAGATAGTACATGGCATGTTCTGGTGATGTAATTGTTAAAACTTTGCCAATGTGAACTGGGATAGGACGCCACTGGAGAAGGCACTGACAGATGAATATTTCCTGAGTTCAAGAGTTTTAAGGAGTAGTAATTAATTATTTGGATAATGGTATCAGATGGCTCCTGCTAGTGCCATTGGTGTCCTAGAGAAAGACAAAGGCTAAGGGTGATTTATCACCAACTTAAGGCAAAGTATAAAAGTCGGAAAGCCTACTTGCCAGCACATTTTATGTAGAATTGCCTTGCCTACAGTTAGTGAACAGAACAAGCTGTGGGCCAGGCACAGAACATAATTTTAAAGATAGGGACGCTCCACATAAGGTTCAAATCTCAGTCTTACCAAGTCTGTTCTGCCAAGATCAAGGTCCTGTTTAGGAAGGATAGCACCCTGAGACTTGGGATCAGGACATCAGGATCAATGCATTCAAAAATCTTTTAAAGGCCAAAATCCCCTAAAACCACCAAACTTGCAGAATCGTCCCACTCCTCCCTGCTAAAAGACAGTGCTTCCTCTTGCCTGAAAATAATTTAATACCAGTACCAAGGAGCTTGCTAAAGAAGAAAGTGCCCCCTACATGCTGATAGAATTGCAGGATCTAGCCAAATTGTACCAGCAGAAGCTACACGAGTATGCATGGACATGGATATTGAGGATGCTGGATCAAGCAAGGGAAAAAGAATAAATTTGAATAAGGGAGGCTCTATCATCACAGAGTACTCTCCCATGATATTGAATTTAACACCCTGTCAAAAAACAAAACAAAAAAACCTGGTTGATGGTGCTAATGCCATCCCTTAGATGGCCCTGAAAGGCAGGAAAAAGCTATGGTCCATGCTATCTGATGTAGAAACCCTAGATTTGCCATAGTAGATGAAAGAAAAGGTTGAGGGTGATTAACCACCAACTCAGCAAAGCACAAAGGCTCAGAGAAGTGGGCGTGCTAGTGTGAATATACTACAGAAGGTCAAAAAGCCCACCAGTTCACTATGTTCCCTCAAGGGGCCCTGGATGACATTCCATTCGCCAAAGAAATGAGGAATGTGCTGGTGAAAATGGCACCCATATCACTGAGAAGCTCTCTTCTCCACAGACAAGAAATGATGGTAGACAATGCTGTTACAGAACTGAACTCCTTGGTAATAGTGAGAATGATCATAAGATTCTGAAATAACAGAGGCTGAGAAAATGGCATTTGCCTTGGCTAGGCTGTGGAGTACTGGTCCACATCTAGTTCAGAGAGGCTACACCGGATTCAAAGGTTCACCCAAGGGCCATTTTCCAGGCTCTCAAATGTATAATTGAAATAAACATACTTGACAATTGGCAGAATACTCACAGTGGCCTATAGAGGAAGAATCATTATAGTGGGGAAAGTAACTGGCCAAGATAGTAAGTCAAAGACAGTATCCAACATCCCACAAAAAATGACAGAGATTAGTGCTACCCTTAAAAAGAAAAAGAATATGGGTAAGAGGGGGAGATAAGAGTGGAGGTTCCTATGATACCTCCACTTAATATTCCAGTCTGGTAAAAACCAGACAGACATTGGAGGATGACAGTGGACTTCTAAAAATACAACCAATTATTAGCCTCAATGACACTTTTGTTCCAGATATGGTCTATTTGCTAGAGCAATAAATATGGTCATCAGTACGTGAGGTGCAGCTGTATGATGTCTATCAAAGAGGAAGATAGACATAGTTCTCACTCACTTGGTATAAATAACTGTATACATTGACATTTATGCCCAAAGCTATATTAACTCTGCCTCCCTCTATCATAAAATAGTCTGAAGTGACCTGGACCATGTGACTATTCTACAGGAAAAAAAAATGGGTATATTATATTAATGACAACATGATTATTGTACCTGGTGAGCAAAAAGTATCAAATAAAGTGGAAATCTTCTTAAGATAAATGTACACATGAGGATAGAGTACAAAACCTATGAAAACTCAGGAGCCTACACATCAGTAAAGGTTTTAGGAATCCTATAGTCTGAGTTGTACTAGAATATCCACATCCATAGTAAAAGACAACTCTTGCATCACCCACCTGTTAGCCTCGCTGGATTCTGAAGGCATCAATGGATTTCGAAGGATTCACATTTGGAAATCTTCTGACCAACCTACCAAGAGATACAGAAAGCTTCCAGCTTTGGTGGGGGCTAATATCAGGAAAGGTTTCTGCAGCAAGTCCAAATTCATATAATTCATGTTGCCCTGTTACTTGGATCATAACCTTTGGCAAACCACACAATACCTGTGTTCAGAAAAGACAATCTTGGTTCCATGTTTTTGCTATTGTTAATAATATGTTAAAATGTCTTATTCCCTCAATCATGAACATTTGACATTCAGCGACAGAGTGATCTGAACCCAAGAGAATGAGAAAAATATTTTTCTTCTCTTTGTGTTTACAGGAAGTAAGTTTTTAAAATGCTTTAGAGAATGTTACGTGGATTTTACAAGGCATATGTTATTTCACAAAACTTCAGGAAAATGTTCTGCTTAATATGTTTGAGTTGGCAGATATTCCAGAGCATTCCTATGGAGGAAGTGCCGTATTGGGCTGATGTGGTTCTGGGATTTCGAAAGATGACCGAGGCTGAGCTGAAGAAATTCCCCCAGCACGTGTATGGTCAGGCCTTCACAACCCTGAAATGCGAAGGCACTGCCTACCTGCCCTGGCTGGAGAAAAGGTTCGTTGAAATGCTCTCTGCTGCTTTCTCGATCCGTCATAGCCATAAATAACTTCGTAGCTATTCATCAGGTCTATGCTGGAGAGTCTCTGTCATCCCTCAGGGCTCTTACGCGGTGTGTCTCATTACTCACACGTGGCAGGGCTTCGTAAAACAACCTGCAGGTGGTATGTGTGTCTCAAGGACTGGTCACATCATGCTCATGGTCGCATGTCCGTCTCTGCGTTCAGTGATTGATGGTTGATTTGCTCCCACCTCTCCTGTGCCCAGGTAAAATCCACTGATGGAAACGGTACCTTGGTTTTCCTCATCTGTAAAGTGCAGCAGTTTGGAGAAGATGAGATGTCTTATGCTGGTGACAAATGATTTTTGAATTTTTTTCTCATTTGTGGTGAAGAAAAAGACTTCATTGTTTTCCTTTGTCATAAATAAGAACTCTAAAGCTAAGAGCCTCTCCAAGTTATGTAACTGCTTCCCCACTAAGCTCAGTCTATCATGCCTTTGGCTTAATTTCCAGAATTCCCCACTTCCAGTTAGTTAGGAAACACTCGAGAGTATCTTTATTTGAGGCACATCAATACATCTGTCTTTAGTTTAGTCTGGACATTGGAGACATGTTGAGGGCTGTGAAACATTGGCCTTTTTAATTCCCAAATCTGTGTATTTGGTAGATGAATAGGAACAAGGTGAATTATTGTGTAAATGTTGGAAAGGTGACTTGAAGTAAGCAGCAACAATGATGATGTGGTCTCAGATGCAGGTTATAGAATAATTGGTTCATATAATTTATTAGTTACACAGTTCTTTATTGAATACCTGCATATACCTGGCAGTATACTGGAAGTTGGTCAAAAAAGGATAGTGCCGGGCACAGTGGCTCATGTCTGTAATCCCAGCACTTTGGGAGACCAAGAGGGAGAATCATCTGAGCCCAGGAGTTTGAGACCAACCTGGACAACATAGTGAGAACTCATCTCTACAGAAAAAATAGCCACTGCACTCCAGCCTAGGCGATGGAGTGAGACTCCAACTCAAAAAATAAAATTAGCTGAGTGTGGTGGTGCCCGCCTGTAGCCCCAGCTATTTGGGAGGCTGAGGTGGAAGGATCTCCTGAGCCCAGGGTGTCGAGGCTGAGGTAAGCTGTGATCATTCCACTGCACTCCAGCCTGGGTGACGGAGTGAAACCCAGACTCAAAAAAAAGGGTAACATATAATTGCTTTTGAAAAGAAATATAGCCAGGCTCGGTGGCTCAGCCTGTAATCCTGCGCTTTGGGAGGCTGAGGTGAGTGGATTGCCTGAGCCCAGGGGTTTGAGACCTGCCTGGGCAACTTGGCGAGACCTCATCTCTACAATAAATCAAAAAATTAGCTGGGCGTGGTAGCGCACACCTGTAGTTCCAGCTACTTGGAA
>CAUYQG010144551.1:0-30797 GCA_963574415.1 Tarsius wallacei | reverse complement strand
GAGCACATGGGAGTGGGGACTTAGGAGAGTGGGGCAGGCACCCCAGGGGATGCTTCTCTGGCCCCCAAGCCGACTGGTACAAGGTCTTAAGAAGAATGAGGTACCCTGGGATGTCTGGAGATTCCAGAATCCCTGCCACTTCTGGGGAGGGAAGGTTCCTTGGTCTTTCAAAGAAGCTTTCCCAGGACTTCAGCAGTTGGCTGATGGGGCCTGGAGCCTCCGGGCGGCTTCCCCCAGGGGCGTCCTTCCTCACCCCAGCGCCCCAAGGCCCCAGGGAAGTGTGTGTGGGGGGTGAGGACAGAGGCCCGCAGGAGATCCAGTTTCACTTCCTCTGGGGCCCAGGCCGCCCCTCCTCTTCCCCTTCTCCCCTCCTCCCTCTTTTCCGCTGCCTCCCCGGCCCCCACCCCCACCCCGGCCTCGACCGGGATGAAAAATGGCCCGGGCTTTATTCCGGAGGCGCCGGGAAGAGTCGCCCCGGGGGCAGCCCTGGGCTGATTGAAAAATAAGTTAATTTCAGTTTGAATCGATGGGCCTCAGGCGCTGAACTATCACGGGAAATTAAAGCGGCGGCTCCGGCCGCGCTGATGAGGATGCGCGCCCCCGCCCGCCCCCCCGGGGAGCTCGGCTCCTCATTAACTAATTGCTCGGGGAGGGGCGGCTGTTCCCGTGTTCGGGCTCGTCCCCACGCGCGCGCGCCCCGCGGGGCGGGCCCCCGGCCCCCGCCTCGCTCCCCCCGGGCCGCAATCTCCTCCGACTTGACCCTGATTAGGTCGTTATCACGTTTTGAAAAAACGCTCCGTCTGGCGCTGGGTGATGAGTGCGACGGCCGCGCCGGGCAATTTATCTTCTGTGCGCTGCCATCTGCAGATGCGGCGCCCCGACACCTGTGTGAGCGCTAACCCTTCCCTGCCCGGCCGGCTGGGCGCGCACGGCCGCCACGGCCGCCAGGGGGCAGGAGAGCGCCGCGCCCGGGCCCGGGGCCCCGGCGGCCGGGAGACCCCGCCACGCCCCGCCGGCCGGCAGGGGGCGCCCGCCGGCCCACTCTCCCTGCGAGCCCCGCGGCGGGCCGGGCCGGGCCGGACCGAGGCCCGGGACGCCGGGGCGGGCGCGGCGCCCGGAGCTCTGCCTGCGCCGGGGCGCGCTCCGCGGCGCCGCCCCGCCCTCTCCGGGCCTGCTCCTGCTGCGCGCGCCCCGACGGCGGGGTCGGGCGCCTCCGCCTCCCCGAGCGCGCGCCCCGGCGCGGGAGCCCAGCCGGGCCTGGCCGCCGCTCCCTCGGCGGGACCCGGCCGCGCCGAGCCGCGCCGCCGCGCCGCGCCTTGCGGGCGAGGCCGCAGCCCGCAGCCCCGCCGTCCCGGGCCTCCGACGCGTCCGCGGCGCGGCCCGCCGGTCCCGCCTGCAGGGCTGCGCGCGTCCGGCCCGCCGGCTCGGCTCCTGCGGGACGCGCTTCCGCGACCCGGGGCGTCCGTGGCGCGAGGCCAGCCCGGGCTCGCCGCCGGCGGGCTTTAACGCCCGGCTTCGGAAAGGACTCTCAGCCGGCAGGCGGCTCGCGCCTGGGACCCCAGCCCGCTGGGAGGCGGAGGCGCGCGGACTGCCGGCGCTCGGGGTTCGGGCCCAGCCTGAGCAGCGCGGCGAGACGCCTCGACGGTAAGCCGCGGAAGTAGCCGGGCGTGGCGGCGCACGCCGGTGGGGCCGGCCGCTCGGGAGGGCCGAGACGGGAGGGTCGCCGAGCCCACCGGTCGAGGCTGCGGGCCGCGAGCACTTCGCTGCGTTCCAACCGGGTGACGGGTGAGGCCGACTCAAGCGCGAGAGAGCCTTTGGAGCGGCTTGGCCTGGGGCTTCGGAGAAGGCGCGTGGGGCAGACAGACGCCGCTGCCCACAGCCTGGCAGGGGCGCTGCCCTGGCCTTCCCCGAGGTCTGCCAGCACCCGTGCTTGAGTCTGGGGCTCTGAAGAAGGGGTGCCAGCCCGCGAACGGGGCGTCACTGGGACCGGTAGACAGAACCGCCGTCCTGGGTCTCCCAATTTGGGCAGAGGCACGACCGGCCCGTAGATCAGACTCTGCCCGATCCTTTCCCGGGCGAGCCAGTGCCAGCTGGCCGCTGAGACCAGAAGCCGTCCAGACCCTCCGCCTTGGACTCCGGAATGCCTGGCTCTCTGTGAAGACCAGATGCTGCTCCGATCCGTGGAGGAAGCCTGGACGGCCAGAACCATTTCTTTTCAGGACAGCCGGCAGGGAAGCCGTGGCGGTGGGGCCTTGGGGTCAAGTGGACAGGGAGTAGGGTTAACCCTAACCGCTCTGTGTGTTTCCCTTCCCATTTCCTTCCTGGAAGCAGCCAGCATGCGTGTAGAACTTACAAACTTACACGAAGCACTGAGGTTAGCCATCCTGAACTGGAATGCCCAGCTCTGAAAAGCTGTTGTGCGATCTTGGGCCCTTCTCTCAGTCTCAGTCTTTTCAAACAAAGAATAAGAATACTTACTTACGGGGGTCATTTTGAGGTTTAAATGAAATAAATCCGTGCCTAAAATCAGGGCTTGTCATACAGAAGGTGTTCAGTAAATGCTAGTTATTATTATTTCAGTGGAAGCGCACACACACACACACACACACACACACACATACACACATACACATACACACACACACACACACCAGTGAGCATCTTCCCAGAAGGCAGGTTAATCAGTGGCATTACCTGTCCCTCTGGCCTCCTTCACATGCCCTTTAACAAGACTGGACTGAAAAATAATAATAACAACAACAACTCCAGGAGGAGGGGAAAAGACAGAACTAACCTCAGGCTGTCATATTTTCACTAGATAGCCTCTAGTTTCCCCTCGGGGCATCTAGAGAGCTAAGCAGATGCCCCTAGATCTCTCCACATATTTCTAGTATATTCCAGGCCATGAGGCTCCATGCAAGAGAACATCCGGGCAGTGTCCACACTCCCTCCAGATGGGCTGCGGTTCAGGAGTGAGAAGCCCTGGGCTAGAGGCCTCTCTGCTCTGCCTCTAGTTACCTTTGTGGCCTAAGATGCTTTTCTCTCAGTTTTTTTGAGTCAGAGTCTCGCTCTGTCGCCAAGGCTGGAGTGCAGTGGCACACTCACGGCCACTGTAGCCTCGACCTGCTGGGCTCAGGTGATCCTTCCACCCCAGACTTCCAAGTAGCTGGAACCACAAGCACGTGTCACCACGCCCAGCTAATTTTTTTTTTTTTTTGAGTTGGAGGCTCACTCTGTTGCCCAGACTGGAGTGCAGTGGCACGCTCCTGGCCACCGCAGCCTCGACCTGCTGGGCTCTGGTGATCCTTCCACCTCAGCCTTCCAAGTAGCTGGAACTGCAGGCGAATATTACAATTTTAATACAGCTGTTTCCTTTCTTAAAAAATGTCATACATTTTTGGCACCCTCTGAATATTTAACCATATTTTTGAAAAAGCAAGTGGCAGGGTGGCATGAGGAGATTGTCCCTCTGAGAGCATTCCCCTAAAGTGGGTTCTCTCCAGACACTCTGCCAAAAATGCTTGTGGAGACTGGGAAAGAGAGGCATGGGGATAGGGGGTCATGCTGGGCACACTGCAGACACGTCAGGAGTCCTGAGTGGGGGTACTGGGGAAGGCTCGGAACAAATGGGAGGGGGAAACCTCAACTTTCTAGATTGCTTCATTTCTAAAATGTGGATGAGTATATCTGTCCTATAAGGTTGTTGGGAAGATTAAAGGAGCCAATATGTATTATGTGTACGTATTGTATTTACATGTACATGTGGAAGTAACATGTATTACATGTATGGTCCTTGAAACACAGTAAGCGTCCGGGTGCCGTGGCTCATGCCTGTAATCCCAACACATTGGGAGGCTGAGGCAGGAGGATTGCTTGAGCCCAGGAGTTCGATGCTAACCTGGGAAACAACCTCGTCTCTACAAAAAAGAAAAAATATTAGCCAGGCATTGTGTTGTGCGCCTGTAGTCCTAGTTACTGGGGAGGCTGAGACAGGAGGATCGGCTGAACCCAGGAGATTGAGGCTGTGGTGAGCTGTGATCGTGTCACTGCACTCCAGTCTGGGCGACAGAGACCCTGACTCAAAAAAACCCAACCAACCAAACAAGAAGAATCACAGTAAACTCTCAAGCAATGATACTGATTAGTGTGTTACTTCTTGTGTTTGTGAGAGAGAGGGAATGTACGTGAAGGGACAGGAAGGGGAGTGAGGTCTGTTTCCCCAACTTGGAAAAATGCTTTACAAAACGAAGGCCTATGAAGCCCTAGAACCCATATTATCACGGTGGAGGGATAGGTGTGGGCAGTAACGATGTCCTTATACACTCGCTGCCTCTTGCTGGTAGCAGCACCTTGGGCAAAGGTCCCCAGTGCCCAGTGGTGCTCATTCTTGCAGATGGAGGAAAGAGAGAGACAAAGATGTTTTCCTCAGGGTCAGCCTCATTTCTTGATGGTTGAGTCTCACAAGGAGGTGAAATCCAGTGTCCAGGGAAAAGTCCAGTGTCCTGCCACGAGGTGGCTGGCATCACTGCCCTTTTAAGAGGGGTTCCGTGACTCAGCCTGTAATCCCAGCACTTTGGAAGCTGAAGCAAGTGGATTGCCTGAGCCCATGGGTTCGCGACCAGCCCCAGCAACTCGGCAAGACCTCGTTTCTACAACAAATCAAAAATTAGCAGGGCGGGGTAGTATGCGCCTGTAGTTTCAGCTACTTGAAGGGCTGAGACAGAAGGATCGCTGGAGCAAAGTAGGTTGATGCTGGAGTGACCATGAGTGTGACATAGCACTCCAGCCTGGGCAACAGAGTGAGACTCCAACTCAAAAAAAATAAAAAGAAAAAAGAAAAGAAAACTGGGAACCAGCTGTTGTGGAGATCAACTATGAGTGCAGATGTGCCGTCAAGGCCCCACAGTAAAAAACAAATTCCAGTTATACCCCACCAAATAACAGCAGCTGTTCTGGTTAGTCAGGGCTGAGTATCTGGGCCTTTGGGAAGAGAAAGGTAATATGATCAGGGCTTCTTCCAAGCATAGGAAGGGTACTGCTCGTGAGTCATGCCCGCCATGCAGAATGGCAAGGATGGGGCTGTCAGGACGGTTGAGTCCACCTGGCTGTGCCACCGAGTGTCAGGGACTAGACAGCTCGTGGGATCAAGGCTGAGACCCTCGAGACTGAGAAGCTTCGAAGAAATCATTGTTCCAGCCCTGTCATTCATAGCTGGGGGCTCTGGGGTCTGGAGGGGCAATTTATGTGATTGCAATGTACTCACAAGAACTGACCAAGGTTGGGGGTCTGACTTGAACCAAACTCAGGATTCATATGATTGGTCTCTAAGGCTGGGACTGGGTGGACATGTGGTTGGGGTCTTTTCACCTGTGGCTCAGGCTGGAAGTCAGTCCTTGGCTGCTCTCCAGGGACCTGTGACTGAGGGTTCTCTCTTCCTGTGTACCACTCACTCTAACCACCCCTTGAGGATCTGACCTGTGGCCTTGGTCTCAACTGCACCAGTCACAACCCCCATCCTTAGCAGTGAAAACCCAGGCAGACCAGGCTTGGTGGCTTAGCCTGTAATCCCAGCACTTTGGAAGGCTGAGGCAAGTGGATTGCCTGAGCCCCCGGGTTTGACACAATAATTTTAAAAATGTATTTGTCTCTACAATAAATTAAAAAATCAGCCAGGCATGATAGTGCACGCCTGTAGTTCCGGCTACTTGGAAAGCTTAGGCAGAAGGATTACTGGAGTTCAGCAGGTTGTTGCTGGGGTGGACATGAGTGTGCCACCGCACTCCAGCCTGGGCGACAGAGTGAGACTCCGACTCAAAAAAAACCCCAAGAAGCAAAAAAACCCGGGCAGACACTCACTCTGCTCCTGCCCCTGGGAGTGCTGTGACCAAACGGGCTGTGAAAATTGTGGTTGGAGGGGACGTCGTCAAGCATTGCCCGGCAGGAGAGGCGATTCCAGAAGCTGGTTCCGGTGGTGGACCTCACCCTCTCGGGCCAGGACCTACCCAGGCCAAGTGGGCACCAGGTTTGTCCAGAGAAGCAGCTGCACCAGCTGGAACTGACTCCAGTTGATGACGAGGTCCACTGAGGAACAAACGATCAAGAACCAGCTGTCACCTTCCATGGGAGTTTCTCATTTCTATTGTCGGTAACAGAGAAAGGGGTGGCCCACCCCACTGCCACCACCTTCTGGGCGGGGTGTGTGGCTCCGTGACTCCTTCATGGAAGAAGAGTGAGGAGAAGCTTCTGTACAGCTGCAATCAGCCCAGGGGTCCTTCTGCCCAACCCAACTGAAGACAGGGCCAGAGCTTTAACTATGTAGAATCCCTGAGCCATGACCAGAGGTAGATGTTATAAGGAGCCAAGTTTCTGTGTAAAACGAGGGCTCGTGGTTAGAACCGACTAAATGTGGGACAGCTATCTTAGGAGGTAATGAGCTCTCTCTGTCTCTGGGAGAGTCCAAGCAGAGGCTGAGAGATTCCTTGGTGGGGTTCATTCATCCACTCATTCATCCTCCATTTAATCATCCATCCAATATTTCTCATTCATCAAACTTAGGCTAGGCGCTGGACTAGCCGATTCATGCATAAGATAGAAATGGTCCCTGGCCTCACAGTGCTGTGGTGGGGAATTACTGGCAGCTGTGGGAGCGGGGTGGAGGAGAGCAAGACCTAGACTTGGCAGTCAGGGGAAGCTTCCTGGAGGAAGTCACCTTTGGAGCTAAAGCAGGAAGGTTGAGGAGGACCCAGCCACAAGGAACCCATTTGAAGGGTTGTAAGCAAGTCAGTGCCGCGGCCAGGTGAGTAGCTGGCTTTCTCAGAGGCAGACCCTGAGACTGGGATCCAAGGACATGCAGTTTCTATGGGAGATGACTCTAGAAAATACCAGTGAGGGAGAGGGGGACGTGAGGCGGGAGAGGGAGGTGGCCATGAAGGTGTGTGGTCAAGGGCATCACTGCTGTGTGCAGATGGAGCTGACTCCTGCGGGGACCCTGGAGCTGGTGTGGAATATGCCCCTGGAAGTTATTCCCCAGACTTGGAGGGAGCTGAGTGCCCATATGCCAGCTCTCATCTTGGTTGCAGATTTTTCTGAATGGGGGTGGTAGGGGGCACGGCAGCAAGTCCCTAGCGCTGCTGGCCTCTTGAGGGCACAGGCAGAGTGGGCCCCGGTGGGGCCTCTGGGTAGAGCTGCAGGGGCTGTCGGCTGGAATGAGCGGGCGAGGATAAGGGCAGGGTGCCGTAGGGCGGGGACACACAGGGGTGGACAGGTGCCTGGGGACCAGTGAGGAGGCCAAAGGCAGAGTGGTCCAAGCAGAGACATTGGCAGCCCGACTGGGAGGCTGTGGTCAGGAGGTGCAGCGACAAGTGTCAGGATGCTGAGTGGCTTGGGGCGCATGCGGAGGAGTGAACCACAGTGGGTGAGCAAGAGGACCGCCCACTTCTCAATGCTGAGGGAGCCCCTCCCCCAGCATTCTCCTAGCTCTCCCCCACCTCCCCTCCTGCAGCCCCTCCTCTGTCCAAACAAGTCAGGCTCACTGCACCGGCTTGTCATCAGCTCATCAGAGGCCACAAAGGCATGTGTGGAAGGAGATGACAGTGCTATGGCAACCGCTTGGAAAACAAAGGCTGGGCTGTGGTCAGCAGGCAACTCTAAGTCTTGGAGGGTGTGTGACAATGAAGGTCAACCTGACTCCCTGCATGCCCACATGTGTCTCCCCCAAGGGACAGGTGCTCTGCACGGCTTGCTGGCCCTGGGGCCCCAGGCCCAGCTCGTAGGGGGCACTCAGTAACAACCTGTCCAGTTGGACACGTGAACAGTTGGACAGAGGGGGCACGTGAACTGTCCCCCCTTCTCCGCTTCATGCCTTTGGGTGACAGGGGCTGGGGACAATTGTGTGGTCATTCTAAGGACATGGATCCACTGAGGTGGGGTGGGAGGATGGCTAGGGAAGGGGGTGGGGGCGTTGAAACAGGGAGGGAGATGGGCTGGTGTCATCACCCAGGGTTTTTAGCTACTGGCAACAGAAGTCAAGCCTGGATGACATGGTAGAGAAAGAATGTATCAACTGGGCCTCTCAGAGTCACAGCACGGCTGGGCCACCTGAGTACCAAGAAACAGCGGCCCCAAATCCTGCCTCGGGACTGGACCCATGGGGAGTACTGCTGTGGAGCCCGAGGTGCCCTGGTTGTTCCTCTGACCCCATAAGTCCTGGACACTCCCCAGCAGCTCTGCGGCCACTGTCCCCAGAATTCCCTCCTGCTGTCCCGGCAGCTCCAGATTCCAAGGGAGCAGGGTTGGGACCATAGCTCCTGAGCAGTGGTTATCAGCACAGTTCCTGCACTTGGACTCTCAGTCTCTGCCTTCCTTCCCTGGAGGGTTTTTTCTGGCCACTGACCTCTGCTCTGCCTAGCCCTTTGGTGGACCAGGAGTGAGGGGAAATTAACGCCACCCTCCAGGAGCTCTTAACTGATGAGGACGGGAGGTGGTGTCCTGCACCCCAGTCCTCTCCACCCTGGCTGGGATAACTCTGAGGCTCCTGGAACTCCCCAGAACTTAGCTGCAGTTGCCCACAGCAGTAACTTGCAGAACAATGCACTTTTATCAGCTACCCTCCCCTCCCAGGCTCTCTTCCCCTCTCCCCTACTGCTGCTTCCTGCATAAATTACTTGCACTCAAACCCTGGTCTCAGCACTCACTTCTGAGAGAACCCCAGACCTGGGCAGACGCATCTGACTGGCAGACCCATCCATATCCTCACCTAAGTATAAGAGAGGTTGGGGAAACAAGAATTGGGCATTGTCAGCTTCTAGAGGTAGGTGGGCTCTGCTTCCCACCAGGACTCAAAAGGTGGTGTGTCACTCGGGATCCCAATAGGAAGCCAGTGGTGTATTCAAACTATAATATATATATTTTTAGTCAGGGTCTCACTCTGTCCCACAGGCTGGAGTGTAGTGGCATGATCTTGGCTCGCTACAGCCTTGACCTCTTGGGCTCAGGCAATCCTTCCACCTCAATCTCCCAAGCAGCTGGGACTACAGGCATGTACCACCATGCCTGGCTGTTTTTTTTTTTTTTTTTTCTGTAAAGATGAGGTCTAAATATGTTGCCCAGGCTGGTCTTGTATTCCTGGGCTCAAGCAATCCTCCTGCTTCAGCCACCCAAAGTGCTGGGATTATAGGCGTGAACCACTACATCTGGCTCAAATCACAATATTTTGAGGACAGTTTATTCACAAAGTCTTGGGGGGTGGGTGTAGGGGTAGTGCAGGGACTCAGGATGAGTTCTAAAGGGGTGAACAGTTACTGGAGGGAAGGAGAGAGGCGTGCAGAGGCTTCTTGGAGAGGCACAGTGACACAAGCCCAAGGCTACCTCACCGGGGACATGGAGGGGTGCAAATGCCCTGCTCTCCGCACTCCACCTCCCCAGTCTTCTGCCCACTGACCAGACTCAGAGAGGTCAGCCTCCAGGGCTGTAGCAGGGTGGAGCCAGGTAGGGAATAAGACCTGGAGGGTATGTGGAAGGTGTCAGGCACAGTGGAAAATTTCCCAAACAGGGGACCACAGATGTGACAGAGCTTCTCAGTGTCCAGGTGGGGTAGAAATGAGTGTCACATTGGGTCTTGAGTTAGGACTGAGTGTTCCCCAGTAGCTGTCCCTCAGTAACAGTCATCATGCTTTCTCCTGACTGGTCATGCCATGTTGTTTTCCCTAAAAGCCCTCCCCTCCGAGCCCTGGGGGTCGGTCCTACGCTGTGCTCAAGGGGGAGTACCTGGGACTCCAAGAGACCTGGCTCTTTCTCCACTAACTTCTGTGACCACAGTCAAACCCCTTCCTCCTGCTGGGTCTCATTTCCCTCTGTGTAAAACCAGATGACCTTTCATAGAACTAGAAAGGCTCATGGTCCCTTTCAAAACAGTTCTGAGAAGAGAGTAAAATCAGGGTTGTCCTTTTGGAGAAACTGAGGCCCAGGGAGCAGAGGGACTTGCTGGAAGTCACTGAGCACACGGGCACTTGAACAAGACTCCCATCCTTTGTCAGGGCTGTCCCTTGAGCCAGGTCTGCCCTGGCTCTGTGGACCTGCTTTCCCCAGGGGGGTGCTGCCTGCCCCCATGTTTATCGCCATGTAGTGTAGCCGCCAACATGGAGTGCAAGGTCTCTCTTGGGTGAGCATGTGGCTGTGAACAGAAATGCAAGGACAGTGGTTTCAGGGACCCAGGCTTCTAGGTCTTGCTCAACCCTCTTGCCCACCTGGGGATTTAGGGGTAGTGAAATGTCACTCCTTGGTTTTAGGGTCTATGGGTCTTGAACAAACCACAAAGAGCTTAATTAGTTGGAAGTTTCAAAGAGAGTTGGGAGGGCCGTGCCAGCTCCTCTGAGCCCTCTGACAATGACAGCATGTGACCATGCACGCACCACGTCTAGGAAGCTGCCCGTATCTTCCCACTCCCTCCATGGGCCTGTGGGCTGAGGCTTGCGTCCCAGGCACATGAAACAGAGATTGTTTCATTTTATATGGGAACCCACGACTTGGGGGTTTATTGCTCCAAGGCCAGGGAAACCTCATGTTGGAACCGATGTCCCTCTCCCTGACATTGTGAGACAGGGAGAGCTTCTCGGCTTGTGCAGATGGGTCTGTTGTAAGTCGAGTTTTCAAAACTGGTAGCCCGGGTTCAATTATCTTCTGTTTGGCTTGTACCGTGTTTGCCAACAAAGGTTTGCTTTCACATAATGAAATTAATTGCCACAGTTAGAAGTCAAATGACCTAGCAGCCCTGGGCTCACATTTCTGCATGAAATATCTGACTGGAGCAGAGCTGCAACCACCCACCGCCTGTAAATATGACATGTGTTTTTCAGTTCGCTATAGCCCTCGCCATTCCCTGTTGTCTTCCAGCAGGGAGCTGAATGTCTATTGCTACTTGTCATCAAGTTTATGCTACTGTTTTCTTGAGTCTGCGAATTATGAAAAGAGTAAGACATTTTGGGTCCCCCCATTTCCAACAAAAGTGGAACAAAAAAGTTTACTTACATGACCTGCCTGCCTGTTTTCTATAGGTTGCTATTGTGGAGGTTTATCTCTGAGGTGTGTTGGGGGCCTATCCTCTCCTCTGTCACAACACCACATGAGGGTCACTAGCATGTCATATTTATTGGCCCTTCATTAAGATGTGTACAATGAAACAGATCAAGGTAGCCCTTCATGTGTCTGAGAGGCAAGGCCTGGTGGGCAAAGAAGACAAAATAGACAGACTGGCTGGAGCTCAAGAAGCTTGATCTAAGGCCACGGAGAATCTACATGCCAGAAAGGGCTCAAGGGGAGGGTCTCAAAGCCAATCGCTTGGCAGCCTGGTGGGAACAGCCCTTCGGCCTTCCGCCTGGCTTCTGGCTGAAGCTGTGGGCTATGCAGCAGTGACTGTAAGGCTCCGGAATGTTGGAGAGTGAAGGCAGTTTGGACAGGGAGACTCAGGCTTGGCCTCTAAATTCTCAATTTTCCATCTGTCTAATGGGACTCTGAAGATAGGCCCTGGGTCCCACAGTGAGAACCCCTCCAGTCCAAGCATACTGGTCCTCTCAAAGCTCACTGTTCTTACCACACAGCCCCACTCCGGTTTCCTGGAGGTTCTCCCAGAAGTCCTTGGGGGGCATACTCCAGACAAGTCCCCCCTGCCAGGTGGGGCAAGCACTTGGCGTGGTAGCGGAAACTCAGGTAACCGTGGTTCAGGTTACATTTCACCTCATGTGAGCCAGACTGTGCCGTCTGGTCACAAGTGCCCAGGAGGTCGTCATCCCAGCCGTGGTCTGCATCCCAGACCTGCACCCTCAGGGGCTCCCCTGTGACCAGGAGCACGTCCCCAAAGTCCAGCCGCGTTGTCCACCTGGGGTTGTTATTGTTCCATATGGTGGCCGTTCTCAGCTCCCGGCCACCAAAGAAGACCTTCACATAGGCGTCCGTAGCAGTGATCCAGTCACCCCACAGGTTCCATGCTTGAATGAGAGTCACTTCCAGCCGGGCCAGGCCCCTCTGCCGTGGACAGCAGTCCTGGGTGGTGACGGCCGAGCCGTGGCACACGCACTGGCATGAGTTGTGGGGGTTCTTCTGCTGCCCCGGTGGGCATGGCCGGCTGCAGTCCCTCCAGCGCGCCCTGTCGGTCAGGTACTTGCTCAGGGCCTGCTTCAGCGGCTTCCGCCATGGGTTTTGGTTCTTCAGCAGCAGGTGCAGAGGCTCCAGGGTGTAGTCCACCAGGTCGGGGCTGTGGGGCAGCGATTTCACCCATTTCGAGAACTCCTTGGGCCCGGCCTGATTCCCGAACAGCAGGTCGTGCATGAGGGTGTGGTGGCCGCCAACCACTTCCACATGGCGCTCCCGGTAGGCTTGGTGGAAGGAGGCTGTCATCTTGTGCTGCTTCTTTTTCTCCTCACAGGCCTTGGATTCAGCCGAGGAGCTGGCACGGCCACATACGCTGACCTCGGCCTCGACGGCCAGGCAGTCCCCCACCTCGTCGGCCGTGAGCCCATCCAGGGCCAGCTCGCAGGTGCGCAGAGCAGTGAGGGCAGAGATGCGGCCACCCAGCTCCACGGCCCGGATGTAGTGGGTGCCGTAGTTGGAGATGAGCCTGTGGTATTCGGACTGGGTGGAGGCGTTGAAGTACGGGGGCAGGTCCATGAGAGCCCTCCTGAAGTCAAGGTTCAGCGGGGGACTGTGTGCTACATGAACGCTGTGAGGACAGAGAAACATCAGGGGGGCCCCGTGGTAGCATTTCCCCCATTTGACAACCCCTTCAAGATTGCCTGAGGTCACACATAAGTGGGCTGGAGCCCGGGAGTCTGGCTCTAAACCCAAGCTTGGGGGCATGGAGCTGGCAGGGAGGCTACTGTGTCACCCCTGGGTGACCTGGCACTTAGTTTAGGCATTTTCTCTTTTCAAAATAAAAAGTTTTTTCTTTCCATTTAATTTTCTTTCTTTCTTTCTTTCTTTTTTTTTGAGTCAGAGTCTAGTTTCTCTGTTGCCCAGGCTGGAGTATAGTGGTGTGATCATTGCTCACTGCAGCCTCGACATCCTGGGCTCAGGCAATCCTTCCACCTCAATCTCCCGAGTAGCTGGCATACGCCACCATGTCCAGCTAATTTTTGCTTTGATTTTGTTGAGATGAGTTCTCGCTATGTTGCCTAGGCTGATCTCAAACTCCTGGGCTCAAGTGATCTTCCCACCTCGGTCTCCCAAAGTGCTGGGATTACAGGTGTGAGCTGCAGTGCCCGGCCTAATTTTCTTTTCCTTTTTTTTTTGAGTTGGAGTCTCACTCTGTCGCCCAGACTGGAGTGCAGTGGCCGCTCCCGGCCACTGCAGCCTCGACCTGCTTGGCTCTGGCGATCCTTCCGCCTCAGCCTTCCAAGTAGCTGGAACTACAGGTGCATGCTACCACATCCGGCTAATTTTTTGATTTACTGTAGAGATGAGGTCTTGCCGAGTTGCCCAGGCAGGTCTCAAACCCACGGGCTCAGGCAATCCACTCACCTCAGCCTCCCAAGGCGCGGGATTACAGGCTGAGCCACTGAGTCCGGCTTAATTTTCTTATTATAAAAGCAATGATACTGCACCGATGGTGTCCATCTAACTTTGGAATCTAGTCCATCTAACTTTGGAATCTAGTCACGTGACTTTCCCCTGTCCTTCTGGATTGGGCCCCAGGTGCCCAGTTTCCTCACAGCTCGGCTCCCTGCCTTGCTGTTCAGAAAAATGTGTCCTCCAGGTCTGAAAAATCAGAGCAGGGGACTTGGAGTTGGCCCATGAAGACCACTCATTTCTTGGATGTGGGACCCAAGTCCCTGACTCCCTGATCCTCAGGGCTGGGGTAGTGACTGCCAGTGCTCAGTTGTGTATCCCTGTCAGGAACGTTGGTTGACTGGATGGACGAGGCCTAGAGAGAATTGGGATGCTCAAGGTCACGGAGCAGTGAGGAAGGAGGACCCAGTCAGGTCTCCTGCCTCTGTCCCCATCTAAGAAGGACCCCAAGAAAGACCTAAATGGTACCATGTTGGGTCCCTCAGGCATTGTCTTGCTCACTTCTCCTCCTCCTGGACTCTCACTGGGCACTTTCAGATTTGGGACCTCATGGATGGTCAGAGGCCAAAGAGCTGAATTGCCTGCAATCTCAGAACCAGGAAAGCGGTTTCTTCCTGGTAGGAGCAGCCTCTGAGTCCCCACCCTGCCATGCCAGGGCTCCTAGACCACACAGAGTTTCCCATCCATTTGGCAATTCCCCTGCCAGCTACCCCCAGCACTCACCTGTAGAAGCGACACTCCACTGAGTCAGTGCTGAAGACGTACTGGTCCTGGTGGTTCTTCTGGGCTGCAAAGTTAGCTGCTTGGGAGTGGGAGCCAGCCACAGTCACGTGCACGTTGCTGCCAGGCTTGGGAATCACGTCCAGTCCGGCTCGCCAGTCATTGCGGATGTTGCCGGCTGCCTCCTTAGCCACAGCTTCAGTGGAACTCTCTTTGGCCTTGATCACACGGCGCTGGCAGCCAGTGCCCTGGGCACGCCAGTGGGTGAGCGCCAGGGGCAGACGCTGGAGGGCACCCTGTTGCAGGGTATTTACACAGAGGGTGCAGGTGTTGTCGGGCCGCCGGAACTTCTCTGTGTCCACCAGGGAAGAGCCCGAGCGGCGGAGGGTAGTCACATCTACTCCTTCCCCAGCCAGGAACGCGCCAGGCACCAGCGCAAGATCACGCTTGCACTCTGAGCGTGCAGCTGTGTAGCAGGACGCAGGGGTGGGTGGGGGCAGCAGGAGGAGGAGGATGCCCAGAAGGAGCAGTCGGGAGGCCATGGAGCTGTAGAGACAGGGGGCATTTGGGCTCTGGGAAGCTGTAGGCAGAGAGATAGGGGATGGCGCTACCTATGGATGACTGGGTCACATGGAAGGGGAGGGAGGGAAAGGCTGAGATAGCTCAAATCGCTGAATATCAGAGCTGGAGTGTTCCTAACCAGCCGAGTGCACCTCCCATGTTGTACGGATGGGCCCAGAGAGGGGATGCACCTTACTCAGGGTCACATAGCCAAGTGGGATCCTTGCTAGAATTCCACTATCCAAGGACTAATGGGGATCTAGATTGATGGCTCTGTCCCCAAAACACAATGCTGCTGGTGAGGAGGGGGCTCTGGCCACAGAAGAGGGGATGGAGTCGCCGTCGCAGGGTTAGGGAGGGGCCTGGAGACCCGGGAAGCCTGGATTCTGGAGAAGTGTCATTTTCAGCACCAGAACAGGCCACCCTTTGCCCACTGCGACTCTCATTCTCCCCCTATCTCTAAGCTCTCTCTCTCCTACTAGGCCTGAAAAGAACCATGCTCCTCATTTTGCCTTCGGGGGCCCTCCCTCTGACCCTTCAGGAAGAACATCGCCTGAGTTCTGGAATTAGCGCCTGGATGACCTTGAGCTTGCTCTTCAGAACCTCTCCCCACATTCCTCCGCTCCTTTTTGACATTCCCTGCCAGGCGCTGCAGAATTTCCAGCAGTGACAGGGACTTACCTGTTGCCTGCTATTAGGCAATGGTTGGCTAGAAGGTTCTTGCTCTTGTGGAGGTGGCTCTGGAGCTCACCCAGGCCTGCTTATATCTGGAATCTCCTCTGGCTAACTCTGTCTAAACTGGGCTCTCAGGGGCCCTTCCTCTCAGTACCTGCAGGGACGGCAGGTTCTAAGAGGAGAAATTTAAAGGGTGTGGGCACTCCCCTCCACTCCCTCCTCGCTGGAGCCCCTATGCCCTGCCCAGGGGAGTGGCTTGAAGGGTAGAGTTCCAGGCAGCATGGCCAGCCCCAGGGAGGAAAATAGGTCAAGGAGAATTTTCAAAGGTACTGGGACCGCCCCTCCCAGGAGGTCAGCTGGGTCCTAACCTTCATCTGGAGAATTCAGTCTCCATTTTGACCCTCACCGTGTTCTCTCCCAGGGTGCCTACTTCTTAGAAGCCTTTAGCTGTCTGCACCTTAAGAAGCCTTGAGATTGTGCACACTAAACTTTTCACTTTACACGAGGACACTGAGGCCCTGAATGGGCACAAGTCTGCCCATCAAGTTAGTGATGGGGCTCGGGTCTGTGAACCAGGTGTCTTATCTCTGGGTTACAGCACTTCCTGGCCCATGGGCTCTTCTCCCAAAGGGGCAGTCCTACTCCCTCCCTCCCAGGCTCCCTGCCCCACTGACCTCCCAGTCCCACTGTTTCCCGCTCCATCCCTACCTGGAGTCTCTGTGAAGAGGAGCTGCTGCCCAGACGTCCTCTCCCCGCCAAGGCTCTTGGAATGGTGATGTCAGCCCCCAGGCGGGCCCACCACAGCTCATCTCCCCGGTGCTGCTCATATCACTTCTGCTTCCTGGCCCGCCCCCAGCTGTGGTCACAGGCCCCTTGCACACTCCCCTCCCACCAGCACCCACCCCACCTCACTCCTCATCCGGCCCTGCTGACAGCCCTCTAGCAGCAGGGCCAGAGACTCATCTGCCAAGCAGAACTGCCTGGCACCCAGCAACTGGGCAAATAGGTGGGGAAGCAGGATTTTGGGATTCGGCCCTGGATTGATAAACGGGTTGGCAGGGGCAATTTCCCACACGTGTGAGATGTAAGAGGAGTTGAGATCTTGTGCTTGAGAACCAGGCCATCTGGGTTTGGCCAGCTCGGTTATGCATGAGCTGTGCTGCCTGGCAAGGTTCTTTAGCCTCTCTGTGCCTCAGTTTTCTCATTGAAATTGGGCACCATAATAATAACATAGACCCCAGACATTGTCATGAAGATGAAATAAGTCAATGCATGTAAAGTGCTCAGAACTGTGCCTGTCCCTCTGTGAGTGTTAATACTGTGACCATTCCCTCCTCCCTGAGCAGTGGAGAGGAGAGATGTTCTAACCTTACACATCCCAGCCCAGCCCAGGATCTGAACCTCAAACAGATTCCCTGGACAGGGGCTCCTGCTCCTCCATTTTATGTGGATGCCCAGTGGCCGCCATGCCAGTCTCCGGCCCTGGCCTGAGGTTGCAGGTGCTGGTGAGAGAGATCTGGTGGGACCCAGAGGCCCGGGTCTTCTTCACCTTTTGTCTTGCCTGAGGTCAGAGTGGGGTGAGGTTTCCATGGTTTGAGTGACTCACGGGGTAACATTTGGGGGATACATATCACACTGGTTCTGAGGTGGGGACATTGGGCAAGGAGTGTCTGTTCTCATGACTTCCAACTGTGTGAGTGACAGGAAAAAATAGCCACAGGCCCCTGACCACGTGTGACAACACATCTCATGGGTCACGTCTCGGAGTTCTTCCCTTGAGTTCATGGGCCTTGCTTGCTCTTACGGGAACAGGGGCTAACGCTGCCTTCTCGGAATCCAGCCCCATCTTCTCTTCTCGGTGGTCTCCCCCAACTTTCCCAGAAATTGCAACCTTCTGACCCTTTCCCATCTCCCTGTGGCCTGACTTGGATGCTGAGGCCATAAGGAGTTTGGTTCCTGACTGTGCTGGGAAGGCCAGTGTGAGGGACATGGAAACCTTGAAAAAAAATCAACATAAAGAGTAGGTATTTAACTCCTTTCTGAGCGTTAGTTTTTCTCGTCTATAAAATCAAAGGGAGGCCTTTCAGATTCTATAAATCCTTCCAACTAATGATAAAATGTGCGTCCAGCAGGTTTGGAATGGCTTATGGGGGCTTGTGTGCAAGAGATGCTGGTGGTTGTTGGGGGGCTCATCACAAAGCTGAGGTGGCATGGACATTTACAGCTGGTTTGGGCTTGTGTAACTGATGGCAACTGTCCTGTCGAGCTGAAACTTAGCACTTGAAATGTGCATTAAGCGGTTTTTTCTCAGACTCAAGTTTCAACAAGCGCACCATTTGTTGAATCACCGAACACCATCTGTATGGTTTTCATGAATAGATGTATTGTAATATAATTACATACCATATAATTCACTCACTTAAGGTATACCATTTAATGGTCTTTAGTACGGTCACAGAGTTGTACACCCGTCACCATAATCAATCTTAGAACATCTTTATCACTCCTCAAAAGAAACACACCAAAGAATGCCCTGGAAAACCTTGGGGGCCCAAGCACAGAACAGACACAGGGGATGAGACCACTGCAGAGCGCCTTTGAGAGAGCAGTGTCTCATGGAGCCATGGATTTGGGGCCACAACAGAGAGCATCCACTGGGGCAATGCCCAGTGGATTAATGGGCACAGGCCTATCTTGGAGACCTCAGACTGATGGAGTCACCAGCATGCGACTCCAGCCTGGGAGAGCTGTGGGACCTGGACTATGTGGGCTGTGCTGCCAGTAGCCCTGGGGGTCCGGGTCGCCAGCCCAGTGTGTCTAGAAAATGGGGCATAGACTCAAATAAGTTTATTCTTTTTTGTTGTTGTTGAGTTGGAGTCTCTGTCACCCAGACTGGAGTGCAGTGGCCTCTCCTGGCCACTGCAGCCTCGACCTGCTGGGCTCCAGCGATCCTTCCACTCAGCCTTCCAAGTAGCTGGAATTACAGGCACGTGCTACCATGCCCGGTTAATTTGTTTTTGATTTATTGTAGAGATGAGGTCTTGCCAAGTTGCCCAGGCGGGTCTCGAACCTGAGGGCTCAGGCAATCCACTCACCTCAGCCTCCTAAAGCGCGGGATTACAGGCTGAGCCACCGAGCCCGGCTATAAGTTTATTCTTAAGGCTTAAGATTTAATTATGTGTGCCTTGTTGGGTTTTGGACTCAGTTGAGACCTCTCATGACTTTCTTCTTTCCAACTGCTCCCTTTTGGAATGGGAAGGTAGAACCCACACCCATCCCACCATAGTATTTTGGAAACATATAACTTTTTGATTTCACAGGTTGATGGCTGGAGAGGAGTTTGCCTCAGGATGATTGATACCTTGAGTCTCACCCATACCTGATTTGGTTGACATTCAGATGAGACTTAGACTAGACTTCGACTTTCTTTACACTTGGTGCTGGAATGAGTTAAAACTTTTGGGGCTGTGGGGATGGAATGAATACATTTTGTACATGAGAAGGATGTGAATTTTGGTGTGGGGCAGGGGTGGAATGTTATGGTTTGAGTATTTACATGCCTCTAAAATTCATGTTGAAACTTAAGGTGATCAGGTCATGAAGGCTCACCTCCATGAATGGGATTAGTGCCCTTACTAAGGTCGATCCCTTTTACCATGTGAGGACACAACAAGGTGTTATCTATGGAGCAAAGAACAAGCCTGCACCAGATACAGAATCTGCTGGCACCTTGATCTTGGACTTCTCAGTCTCCAGAACTGTGAGAAATAGATTTTTATTATTTCTAAATTATCCAGGCTAAGGCATTTTGTTATAGCAGCAGGAACAGACTTTGACAATACTCTACACAGAATGAACGAGGGGGCTAGGTCCTGATTGCATCCACTTATGTCAGCTATACCTACTGCATAAACTACCGCCATGCACAGTCATCAAAGAGGCCCTTTAACAAAACAAACATTAGACGGCAAGTATGCACATTAAAGATGAAAAATGCAGTCATAGGTGCTGTTTGCTGTTTTCTTCACCCTGTGATGATTCTTTGGTCCCTTTTCTTTACAGAGTTGTGAAACTTTGAGGTTCTTCTCCCTCACCCTTCAAATGTGTTACCCACAGTTCTGCTCATTTTGCCGTTAGTCTCATAACATGAGTTCAAGAGTCTTTCCTCTTTTTCCATGCTGTGGGAAAGCTTGTGGAAGACTGGCACTCTGTTTTTGTACTTGGGTAGATTTTTAACTACTGAGTCCCCGCCTTCAAGAGTTATAGCTTTATCCAAGTTTTCTGTTTTGTTTGTTTTCTCGTATCAGTTTTGGCAAGTTACATTTTTCTAAGAAATATTTCACTCTGTTTAAAATTTTACACTTGTGGGCATGAAGTTGTTTACAATGCTCTTTCTCTCTTTTTTTTTTTTTTTTGTTTTGGAGTCTCACTCTGTCGCCCAGACTGGAGTGCAGTCCCGGCCACCGCAGCCTCGACCTGCTGGGCTCCAGCGATCCTTCCGCCTCAGCCTTCCGAGTAGCCGGAACTACAGGCGCGCACTACCACACCCGGCTAATTTATTTGATTTATTGTAGAGATGAGTTTTCGCCTGCCCAGGCGGGTCTCGAACCCGCGGGCTCAGCCAATCCACTCACCTCAGCCTCCCAAGGCGCGGGATTACAGGCTGAGCCACCGAGCCCGGCTACAATGCTCTTTCTCTTTTAAAAAAAATCTTTCTGTCTGGGTGTGGTGGCTCACACCTGTAATCTTAGCACTTTGGGAGGTCAAGATAGGAGGACTGCTTGAGGCCAGGAGTTTGAGAACAGCCGGGACAATATATTGAAGACCCCATCTCTACAAAAGATAAAAAAAGATTTTGCTGGGTGCAGTGGCATGTGCTTATAGTCCCAGTTACTCTGGAGACTGAGGCAGGATCACTGAGCCCAGGAGTTCAGGGTTACAGTGAGCTATAATTGTGCCACGGCACTTCAGCCTGGGTGACAGAGTGAGACCCCGTCTCTTAAAAACAAACAAACAAACAAACACCTTTCTGAATCTATAGTGATGCTCTTTTTTTTTTAGGTCAGCCTTGACAAAGATTTATACATGCTGTATTAAATTTTCTTAACGAACCTATTCTTGGCTTTCTTGAGTCTCTCGATTGTGTAATTATTTTTATTTCATCTTTATCTTTTCATTTCCTTCCTTTCCCTGTATTCTTTGGGTTTCTTCTATTGCTCTTTTTCTAACTTCTTGAGTTAAACCTTTAGCTCATTAATTTTCAGTTTTCTTTTTTTCAGTCACTATTCTTTAAGTAAGCATTTAAGCCTTACATTTCTCTCTAAGAATCTTTCAAATTGAGTCTCCAAAGTTTTGGTATGTGCTATTTTCCTTATTGCCTAGTTTTTTTGTTTTTGTTTTTGAGTCAGGGTCTCACTCTGTTGCCCAGGCTGGAGTGCAGTTGCACCATCACAGCTCACTGCAGCCTTGACCTCCTAGGCTCAGGTGATCCTTCTGCCTCAGCCTTCTGAGTAGCTGGAACTACTGGCGTGTGCCACTACACCCGACTGATTTTTTTTTCCTTCTAGAGACAAGGTCTTGCTATGTTGCCCAGGCTGCTCCTGAACTCCTGGGCTCAAGTGATCCTCCTGTCTCAGACTCCCAAAGTGCTGGGATTATAGGTGTGAACCACTGTGCCTGGCCCATTATTGCCTAGTTTTAAAATATTTTCTAAATTTCCTTAAGATTTCTCCTTTGGCCCATGAGTTATTTTAAAATGTGTTTTTTATATCTCCAAGTATGTGAGATTTTACATACTATCTCTTGGTTATGAATTTCTAATACAGTTGCATTTGTAGTCAGAGCATGTTTTCTATGTGACAACCATTCTTTGATGTTTGTTGACATTTTTTCTACAATCTATTAAATGCACGGTTTTTGTAAATGCTCCTGTGTACTTGAGAATAATTTGTACTTGCTAATTTCTGGATGTAGGCTTCTTTGTTCAAATCTATGGTCTCTCAATATTGTGATTACTGAGGGAATCATGTTAAAATCTTCTGTAATAAAGATAGATTGCTTAATTTCCCCCTATAACTATAGTTCTGTCAGTTTTTGCTTTTTATATTTTGAGGCTGCATATTAAACAAGTTCAGAATTGTTTTGGCTTCCTGGTGAAGTACTTTATCATTATATTGTGGACTTTTTTTTTTTTTTTTTGAGTTGGAGTCTCACTCTGTCACCCAGACTGGAGTGCAGTGGCTGCTCCTGGCCACTGCAGCCTCGACCTGCTGGGTTCCGGCGATCCTTCCACTCAGCCTCCCAAGTAGCTGGAACTACAGGCGTGCGCTACCACATCTGGCTAATTTTTTAAAAAATTTATTGTAGAGATGAGGTCTCGCCAAGTTGCCCAGGCGGGTCTCAAACCCGCGGGCTCAGGCAATCCACTCACCTCGGCCTCCCAAAGTGCTGGGATTACAGGCTGAGCCACCGAGCCTGGCCATATTGTAGACTTTTTAATCCCAATAATGCTTTTTGCTAAAATGTTAATCTTGTCTGATATTAATAGAGGTACTCCAACTTTCTTTTTTTAAACTATTATTTTGAGTTGTGGCAAAATATACATAATGTAAAATTTACTGTTTTAATCATTTTTAAGTGTACCAACTTTCTTTTGATTAGTTCCCACCATGGAAATCTTCTCTCTTCCTTTCAAACTCCCTGTGTTCCTATGTTTTAGGTGGGGGTCTCTGTTAAACATCATTAATTGGGTATTGTTTTGTCATCCAGCCTGAGTAACTAACTACTTAACTGTGTATGAAGCCCGTTTATATTTATTGTGATGACTGTGCTAGCCGTCTGTTTCTACCATAATATTGTATGTTTTTTTCCACTGTCTTCTTCTATGTGTCCTCTCTCCCTTCTTGGCTGCCTTTTTTTTAGGTTGACTGAAAAAAATTACATTCTTTTCTCTCTGCTGGTTTAGGTCTTGCATTCTCTATGTCTCATGCTTTTGTGGTTACCCATAAAATGCTGACATGCATTCTGAACAGAGTCGAGGGTCTTCTATTATTCTGTTTTCCTTCCCAGGAATACACAGATCTTAGACTGCTGTTAACTAAAATCACCTTTTCTCATTCTGAAAGCTATTTTTGTCTAGTATTTTAGTTCTATTTTATTTTTCTTTGGCCAGCTTAGTGATTAGTACTATTACTTGATACAATAAATATTTGTTTATATTTACACATGTTCACCAATTTCTTTGTTCATTGTTCTTTGATCTCCTAGTTTTCTTTGGGGATAATTTTCCTTTTTCTTAAAGTACACTCTTCAGAGAGGCTTTCATGGTAGCACATGCTCTCAGTTTCTGTTTGTCTATATCATCTTTATTTCATCCTTGTTTTTGAATCACCATTGCAGCTGATTGGCACTTTGAAGTAGTCAAACTTTGAAGTTGCTAGTTGGCTTCTCTCAGCACTTCTAAATTTTATGCCGTTTCTGTCTTTCATTGTTGCCGTTATTCAATTGTCATTCCTTTACAGAAAATTTGTCTTTTTTGCAGGGGGTGAAGGTAGTTTTTAAGATCTTTTGGTTTGGATTTTCTGAAATTTTACCACAAAGTGCATAACTAGAGATGGATTTATTTAAATTTATTCTGTTTTGGGATTTGTGGTGTTTCTTGAATCTGAGCATTCACATTGTTCAATATTCTAAAAAAATCTTGTCCAATATCACTTCTTGTAGTCCATCTCCTTCATTTGCTCTATTTTTTGCTGTTTTGAATGTCAATTAGAAATATAAGAGGCCTTTTTCACTCTCTTTTCCACGTCTGGTTTCTTTTTCCTATTTTCTACTTTGTGTTTCTCTGTACTGAGTTGTTATTATTTTTCTTCAGTTACTTTCAATGTATTAATTCTTGCTTCCAGTGTGTCTAATCTACTATTTATTCATCCCTTGAGTTTTAAAATTGGGTAATATACTTACCAAGATGCAAAAATAAAAATGATATAAAAGTATACATTGCAAATAATCTCTCTCTGGTCCCTCCCGTGCCTGTTCTTGTTCAACTTACCTCCACAGCTGCTGAGTTTTTTGTTTTTTTTTTCTTTTCAGTTTCTTTGGTGTCTGCTCAGAGTTTGTTTTCACACAAACATAAACAAGTACTCATAAAACTAGTTTAAAAAAATGTTCCACCATGTGAGGATACCATGAGAAGACAGCCATCTGCAACCGGAAGAGGACCTTCACAGAACCCAACATGCTGGCAACTCTGATCTCAGGCTTTCAGCCTCCAGAATGGTGAGAAGTAAATTTCCGTTCTTTCAAGTCATCCAGTCTGTGGTATTTAATATACCATATATCAGATTAAACAGACTAAGATATAGCACACTAAACAGACTAGGAAGCCTGTGTTTACTCTGTCTTACTTTGTTTCTAATCAATGAAAATAATAAGGATTGCCATAAGGACATTTTACTGTAGGAATCTCCCAGAATGAAGCTGGTACTTACAGAATCTGGAAAGGCATCGGGCTCCCCTTCTTTCCTATTTCTTTCTGTATTTCCTGCTCAGACTTCATAGCCTTTCAGCCCCTCTTCTTTCCCTGCTTCCACCAGATTGCCTTCCCGGTGCCTTCATTTGCTCCAGTGGACCCACCAGAGCTGTTTAAAAATGGCAGCCGAGCCTCTCCATTTGGCTCCATGACTAACTCTTGATTTTCTTTATAGTCCAGACTTCACAGTTTACAAAGAGTTTTATATACATTACTTCATCTATGCCTTAACAATGTTGTTGTGACTTAGACAGAATGCTGTTATTCTTTTTTTTTTTTTTTTTTTTTTTGGTAAATGAAAAAACTCAGACCCAGCAAGAAGAACTTGCCCAACATTATACATTATACAGTCCTCAAGTGGCAGAGAAGGGACAAAATCCAGGTTTTATGGCTTAAGGCCAACTCAGACAGCTGTCTAGTAAGTGAAATTCCAATGTCTGGAAAAGTCGGGTTTCTAACTCATCACAGAGCTCCCAATTTTTTGATATTTCTACTAAAGAACAGTAGGTCTTCTATTTCTCTGTAAGAGTAGTTCCTCAGATTATACAGTTTAAAAGTTTGGGGTGGGTTTTGCAAATGTTCCAAGGGTCTGCCTACCATTTGGTCTGGCCAGCCAGCCATGCTTGGCCATGGCTGGGAGTTTTCTGATGGATTACCAGTGGCCAAGGGCTTGTGAAAACATAAAAGTTTTCACTGAGCTCAAACCTGAATGGAAAAAAAGAAGGTCTGAGTAAGAGTCTGAGTAATGACTTCTTGGAAGAAATTGAGCAGTGTCTGAGACTTTTCCATCTGTCTTTCAGCTAGCTAAAGTCTCTTCGTAAAACCCCATGGTCCCATGCATTTGACCAGCACAACATACCGTGCATATTCAGCCATCATGTTGCTCATTGATGGAGTCTTTAATGAAAACACTGTGTGCCAGGCATAGAAAGACTGCAAAGACACATGAGAGTCCCATCCTTAAAGAAACCTGCAATTCATATAGATGTTGGCACCATGATTGCTCTAACACTTTCAGCTAATGATTAACCTTGGATAAGCATCTGGTCTCTTTGAGCCTTGGTGTCCGCATCTGTAAAATAATACCGATAATTGTACCTGCCCAACTATGCCTCTAACTCAGAGTGTTGCTGTGAAGTTTAAATGAGGTAATAATGTGTGTAGAGGGCTCAGCAAAGAGTAAAGAGCTCAACAAAATTTACATAATTGGCATAAAATGGTAAAGGTGCCTTGGGTGTCTAGCTTAGAAATGAGGAGCTGTGGTGGGTGGTGCAGAGAGGGAAGCACTGGTTTGGGGTCACTAACATGACCGGAATAAGATGCTCTTGAATAATTGGTAGGCGGCAGAAACTGCAGAAGTTTTCAGGCAGAACAGCATGGACACAAGCAAGAGTGACTCACATAAAGGAAATAGCATGTGCTTATAGGTAGGACTAACATGTAGGGGCAAATGGGTGGATATTAATAATTATTGTAAGTATCGCTGGCTGGGTATGGTGACTCACGCCTGTAATCCCAGTGCTTCAGGAAGCTGAGGTGGGAGGACAAGCCTGGGCAACATAGTGAGACTTCTATCTCTACAAAAATTAAAAACTTAGCCAGGCATGGTGGTGCCTGTAGCCCTAGCTCCTCAAGAGGCTGAGGTGAGAGGCTACATTGAGGTCAGTAGTTCAAGGCTGCAGTGGGCTATGATCATGCCACTGCACTCCAGCCTGGAAAGCAGAGCAAGACCGTTCCTTAAAAAAAAAAAAAATATATATATATATTATATATATTGCTGTAAGTACCCCATATTAATCACTCACTATCTGTCAGGCACCTTGTGAATTTATAATTGTCATGCAAATTAATTATCCCAACAACCCGTGAAATCTCCCCATAAAATCTGAAAGCTTATAGCTAGATATCCTTTCCAGGACAAAGCCCCACAGAGGTGAAATGGCTAAGAGTAAACTCGAAACTGAGCAGAACGGTGGGGAGCTATGTAAAGGAGGGGAAGGTAACAGGAAGCAGTTCTCAGGCTCTTCTAAACCACATTTCAAAGACATTTTTCAGAACAACAGAAGAGGGAGACCTAGAGTCATGAATCTGGGCCCCCAAATTCTTGCCCATTCTCCCCACTGAGTAGAGAAAAACCTATTTCACTTAACCATAAGCAACAGAAAAGGATTACAGAGAAGAAACCCAGCCCCATTCAGGGTTCTTTTAGGAAAAATAAGCTAGTTAGTATAATAAGAGGTCATCAGGCACTGGCCCTTAAAAAGACATGCTTATAAAACAGAAAGTTTAATTTATTACTTCAAAATGAAGTAAAATAATTCTTTCAAATGGCAGAATCTGTGAAACCAATACATGTCAACATTATAAAAATTAAAATTTGTGATAATTGGATCAAAGGAAGATTTAAAAAGAGCTCAGACAGAATTCAGTAAGGAAGAAACATTTTTCTTTTCTAAAAACATTTCAGAAATGAAAAAAAAAACTAGAATAAATACATAACGTAAATAATGTCATAAGAGAAATAAAAGATGAAAAGTTTTTTAAAAACTGAAGAATGGTAGAAATATATACATATATATACATATATATATATATATGAAAGTGATAGATATAGAAAATAAAGAAGATCCAACCTGTGTATAAAAGAGATCCCGAAGAAGAAAACTAAAGTAATGAAACAGAATAAATACATAATCATAGTGAAATATTTTAACTTACCTTTCTCTGTGATGGAAAAACAAGCAGACAACAATAAAATCAGTGAAGATACAAAATATTTGAATCACACTTATAAGCTTGACTTCATTGACATATACAGGATGTCGCACCGCTGTATCAAAGAAATATATCTTTTTTTTTTTTTTTTTTGAGTTGGAGTCTCACTCCGTCGCCCAGACTGGAATGCAGTGGCCGCTCCCAGCCACTGCAGCCTCGACCTGCTGGGCTCCGACGAACCTTCCGCCTCAGCCTTCCAAGTAGCCGGAACTACAGGCCCGTGCTACCACACCTGGCTAATTTTTTGATTTATTGTAGAGATGAGGTCTCGCTTGCCCAGGCGGGTCTTGAACCCGCGGGCTCAGGCAATCCACTCACCTCAGCCTCCCAAAGTGCGGGATTACAGGCTGAGCCACTGAGCCCGGCTTTATTTTCAAATGTACACTGAACATTTATCTTCCCTCTCTGCCACCCCTGAGACAGCAAGACCAACTCCTCCTTTTCCTGCTTGACCTACTCAGCATGGAGACAAAGATAACGACCTTTATGATTACCCACTTTCATTTATTAAATACTAAATATATTTTCTCTTACTTAGTATTTTTAATAACATTTTCTTATGCTAGCTTACTTTATTGTAATAATACATTATATAATACATGTAGCATACAAAACATGTGTTGACTGATTATGTTAATGATAAAGCTTCTGGCCAACAGTAGGCTATTAGTGGTTAACTTTTGAGGGACTCAAACGCTGTATGCAGATTTTCAGCTGGGGGTTTGGCACCCCTAATCCCTGTGTTGTTCAAGGGTCAGCTATATTAGCTTTTACCTTTAGTTTTTTGACTTATTTTCAGTTAATTTTTGTATATAGTGTGCGATAGGATTATCTTATATGTAGTGTGAGATTACTCTTTTGCATATGTATATCAGTTGTCCAAACACCATTCATTGAAAAGACTAACTTTCCCCGTGAAATGATTTGTGCATCCTTGTTGAAAAGCCATTGACCATACCGAATAGGTTTGTATTTTGTATTCTTTATGAGATGGTCAGTCAGGTATAGTCACAAGAGGACCAGAAGATCCAGAAGAGACTCAGGAAAAGAAGCATTATACTCATAAGCCCTTGTCTTGGTCCATTTTGTGCTGCTACAGGATTTGACAATGAAGTTCGTGAACTAATCTTAGAAAAAGTGCTACATAGCTCATTGCTTAATATCACCGTGGCCATCTTCCAAGTACTCCCCTTGGGAAGCTATGAACCAATGCCAGTGCCTAGTCTACTCGTCAAAGCGATTTTGGAACTCTTTCTGGTATGGCTATTAGAGTTGTCACCGTATTACCCTTGATGTCCTGAACGTCATCAGAAAGTCTTCCTTTCAATATTTCCTTTATCTTCAGGTAAAGAAAAAAGTCACTGATGGCCAGATCAGGTGAGCAGGGAGGGTGTTCCAATACAGTTATTTGTTTACTGGCTAAAAACTCCCTCACAGACTGTGCTGTGTGAGCTGTTGCATTATCATGATATAAGAGTTCCTTTGGGACCATTTTTGCACACACCTTTCTATTTTTAAAAAATTAATTTTAAAGATAAGGGGTATAATTCAGGGTTAGGTACATAAAAGTTCATTATGCAGGCACCCTTGTTGATGAGGTGTGTCCCCCTCCCCTGGCAGTTGCCCACTACTGCCAATCTCTTTCTTATAGTATTATAATTGTTCAAGGTCCACTTATGAGTGAGAACATGTGGTACTCAGTTCTTTGTTTCTGTAATAGATCACTGAGTATGATGGACAACTTGGCGAGACCTCGTTTCTACAATAAACCAAAAAATTAACTGGGCATGGTGGCTCATGCCCATCATCCCAGCACTTTGGAAGGCAGAGGCAAGAGAATTCCCTGAGCCCAGGGGTTTGAGACCAACCTGGGCAACTTGGTGAGATTTTGTGCCTACAATCAATCAAAAAATTAGCTGGGCATGGTTGCATGTGCTTATAGTTCCAGCTACTTGGAAGGCTGAGGCAGAAGGATCACCCAAGACCAGCAGGTTGAGGCTGTGGTAGCCGTGATCATGCTACTGCACTCCAGCCTGGGCAGCAGAGTGAGACTCCAACTTAAAAAAAAAAAAATCTGTACTAAAATACATGTTTATTAAAGAGTTTTTTATGTCATGATTAAAGTAATTGGAGTGGCTTGCACCCATAATCCCAGTATTTTGGGAGGCTGAGGTGAGAGGATTGCCTGAGCCCACAGGTTTGAGACCAGACTGGGCAACATGGTGAGACCTCGTCTCTAGAATTAATCAAAAAATAAGCTGGGTATGGTGGTGCATGCCTGTCGTTCCAGCTACTTGGACGGCTGAGGTGGAAGGATCACCTGAGTCCAGCAGGTCGAGCGTGCCACTGTACTCCAGCTTGGGTGACAGAATGAGACTCCAACTCAAAAAAACCCCCCAAAACAACAACAACAACAACAACAAAACAAAAATAATATTCTGAGCCGGGCACAGAGGTTCATGCCTGTAATCCCAGCACTTTGGGTGGCGGAGGCGAGAGGATTGCCTGAGCCAGGGCTTCGAGACCAGGCTGGGCAACTTGGCAAGATCTCGTCTCTACAATAAGTCAAGAAAATTAGTCGGGTTTGGTGGCTCATGCTTGTAGTTCCAGCTACTTGGAAGGCTGAGGTGGAAGGATTGCCTGAGCCCAGCAGGTCAAAGCTGTGATGGCCGTGAGCATCCACCACTCCTGTCTGGGCAATAGAGTGAGACTCCTGCTCAAAAAAAAAAAAAAAATCCAACAGGATGTAGAACTAAATGTGAAAAAACAACAAAACTTCTAGGAGATAACAGAAGAGATCTCTTTAAAACCTTAGCGAAGCAAAGGTTTACTAAATGGAATTTTTTAAAGATCTTACTATAAAGGAAAAAATTATTAAGTTAAAGTTTATGAAAATTTTAAGAACTGTTTATGGAAAGATATTAAGAGTGTGAAGAGGCAAGCCACAGAGTGGAAGAAAGTAGTATTTTCTTTTCTTTTCTTTCTTTCTTTCTTTTTTTTTTTTAAGTTGGAGTCTCACTCTGTCACCCAGGCTGGGATGCAATGGCATGATCACCACAGCCGCAAACTCCTGGGCTCAGACAATCCTTCTGCCTCAGTTTCCTGAGTAGCTGGAACTACAGGCATGCGCCACCACACTCAATCAATTTTTTGTTTTTGTTTTTTAAGAGACATAGTCTCGTTATGTTGAACTCCTGGGCTCAAGCAATCCTTCTGCCTCAGTGTAACAAAGTGCTGAGTTTACAGGCGTGAGTCGCCATACCTGACTGAGAAAGTATTTTCAACAGATATATCTAACAAAAGCTTCAAATCCAGAATATAAATACACTCCCACAAATGCATAAGAAAAAGGCAACTAAGATCAAACCATTTAGATAATATACTATAAAGGTGAGCAGATAGATAGATAGATAAATCCTATGACCAAGTAATTCCACTTCTGGTATACATCCCACGTCCAACAAAAGACATGTACACAGCAGTGTTATGCGTAAAAGCACAAATGGAAACAGCCGAAGTGTCCATAAACAATAAGATGGGCAAATAAATAATAGTGTATCCATGCAGTGTAACTCTACACAGCAGCAGAAAATGATGGGCGACCTATACAAGAAACAATTGTGGATGAATCTCACATGTAAAATGTTGAGTGGGCAAAACCAGACACAATGGAATGCCATCTATATGATTTCACAAAAATAAAGTTCAAAAGAAGGAAAACGAGTCTATGGTGACGGGGGTCAGAAGAGCAGTATTTTTTTTTTTTTTTTTTTGAGTTGGAGTCTCTCTCTGTCGCCCAGACTGGAGTGCAGTGGCCGCTCCTGGCCACCGCAGCCTTGACCTGCTGGGCTCCGGCGATCCTTCCGCCTCAGCCTTCCAAGTAGCTGGAACTACAGGCGCGTGCTACCACACCTGGCTAATTTTTTGATTTATTGTAGAGATGAGGTCTCGCCAAGTTGCCCAGGCGGGTCTCGAACCC